>OX345639.1:242500-360000 GCA_947044365.1 Petrosia ficiformis
TACATACATACATACATGTACATACATACATACATACATACATACATACATACATACATACATACATACATACATACATACATACATACATACATACATACATACATACTGTGACTTTTTTGGTTCCACCATGTCCTGCACTCATTAAGGTTTTATAACGATAGGACTCAACTCTTCGTCCAGATCCCACAGTCAAAATGGTGTCAGTACGAGGTATATATGCAACAGGTCCAGGTAGAAGGAACCCAGGTATTATACAAGAGAATACAAACCCATTGTGATCCAACACACATAACTGACCATCCATTGATTGTACACACACTAAATCATAATTTGATATACCACCAAATGGACCAATTATCATACTATGAGAAGTGTGAGTTAATGTGTGTTTCTTTACAAGTACTAAAGAAAGCTGATTATCATTAAGAACGAGTGAGTATATGATTAGAACTCTTGGGTGAAGAACAGCAAGTCCAGCTGCAATAGATTCACTACAACATAGAATTTAATTAATATTTGATAATATACTCATTCTTACATTATAAGCTGTCCTGTCCCTATTTGAACTATAGGAGCTGATAGTTTAGTTTCTAACAGGAGGTGATCAGGTGAAAAGGGTCCAGGTATAGGTCGATAAGCCCTTAACACACCAGTAAAACTACTAACAAACACACAATCTAGAAAATAGATGATATAATGTCATATAATTATACTGTTTACCATATTGTATAATTTTCTGAAGAAAGCATAATTATTTAGATGTTTATAGCCTTAGCATGACACTGGGAGTATTATGTATGAGAATGGCTCCTCTTAGTCTTTTTCTTTGTAAATTGTCTTCTAAAACTAAGATTTCAGACTCATCCCATTTGATATTATGTCCTGTATTGTTACCATGGAGGGAAATGGCATTATGGGGGTCTCCATAATGCCATCAGAATAGGAGACCCCCATAATGACATTTACAAAGAAGACTAAGATAACCATCTTTATTCATAATACTCCCCATATCATCAACACAAATCCTGGAGTACACTTAAACCCTACATGGTCTTCATTCTTACTGGACAATGCCCCAGTCATGTAGTCACAATCACCATGCCAAACTGTCTATGCCAGTGTCATGTTAAGGCTATAAATATCTAAATAATTAGGCTTTCTTTTCATACTGATGAAGACCTTCGGGTTGAAACATCTATCATTAATTCAGTCATAATCTTTATACTACCATGTTCTTTATGATATACACATCATCTTCATGCAATATTTACATTTTTGATTTTAATATTGCATAGATTGGTATAATACATAGTACTATATGTAGGTATATAGTCAACCTTCCCATCCTTTCGAAAACATCAGATGTGACCATTATTATATCATTTCCCCCTCACATACACAGACACACCCCTTTTCATACCATTATAACTGGTAGAAGGATCTAGTTTAGTAACAGCAAGTGATCCAGTTGTATGAAATTCTTCAAAACCTGCTAATGTTGACCACCATTCACGAACTTGAAACAGAGACATCTTATAACAGCTGTTTATTAACTCAAACCTCAACCCAAAAATAGATTATTCATTATTGTATAATAATTATTGATAACATCATGGCTAATGGCCCCCTGAGTAAAAAAGCAAGACTAGATCTAGAGGAACATCCTGCAGTGACTAGATTCAGAGAATATTTGAGAATAGAAACTGTACATCCAAACCCAGATTATGGTGACTAATTCTGTATAATGTAATAACTTATATTGTGTGTGTTTTTAGATGGAGCAGTCAAGTTCCTACATCAACAAGCTATAGATATTGATCTAGATTATCAGTGTATAGAGGTATATATATATATAGTATACACTTATTCATTATATTATTATATGATCTCTACAGGTTGCTAATGATCGTCCAGTAGTGATCATGACATGGAAAGGTAGTGATCCTAACTTATCAACCATCATGCTGAATTCTCACATTGATGTGGTCCCTGTATATCCAGTACAAATAATATATTAACATGAAGATATGAATTATGATTTATATTATCGCAACAGGATCAATGGAGTAGTCCACCATTTGCAGCAGAGAAGAGAGACAATGGTGATATAGTTGCACGAGGGAGTCAGGTAATGCTAAAAATAGAGATGTGTTCATGATGATGTTATCATATATATTAGGATATGAAGTGTGTTGGTATGCAATATCTTGAAGCTATACGTCAATTGAAGAAAACTGGATTCAAACCTCAACGTACTATACATGTTACATTTGTACCTGGTAATATAGTATTATTGTGTGTGTTATAATTATAAAATATTTCTGGATTTGCTTAAAAGAGGAAGAACTCGGTGGATTGCTAGGTATGAAATTGTTTATTGAACGAGAGGAATTCAAAAAATTAAATGTTGGATTTGGACTTGATGAAGGTATGTATGTAATATTTATGTATACTTGTATAGTATTACAAGTATGAACACACACACACACACACACACACACACACTCACAGGTCTTGCTAATCCCACTAAAGAATTCATTGTATATTATAATGAAAGAACATCCAATAGTGAGTGAATAGTAAAATTGCTCTTTATGTCAAATTTATGTCACATGATCTCATAGAATTCAAAGTTGTTTGTCAAGGTAATCCTGGTCATGGCTCACGTTTCATAGAAAATACAGCTGGTGAGAAACTTGTAAGTGAAAGCATGATAATAATATTATAGTACTAATCCCTTTTAATTTTAATATAATCCCCAAAGTCATCAACTGTAATTCTTCCAGTGTTACCAGACTGTATAATCGTTTTGATTCTGTATAGATCCCACAAAAGCTTCCTAATATGGAAACAGTCTGAGTCTGCCTCTCATGAGCTCCTGCTGTAATTAAAAATATATAATTATTTAGAAACTGGATATGTAAAAAATTTATTCAATATGTATTATATATAGATTAAAATTACTAATCTTATACTTGAATATAGAGAATCTCAAAAACAAAAGTGAGTGAGTTCAGGCGAATAAACTACTAATTTAAGTATTTTTTCTAAATAGACTTAAAAGTGACCCATCATTGAAGTTAGGAGATGTTACATCAATAAACCTAACATTACTTGAGGGAGGTGTGCAATCTAACGTTGTCCCTAGTAAATTATCAGCGAGTAAGTTAAGATATTAATAAATGAATTATAAGTTTATAACTCACTACTAACTAATTTAGCATTTGATTTAAGAGTAACGCCAACTGATTCTGTACATGATATAATTGAAACTTTCAAATGCTGGGTGAATGAAGCTGGTTCAGACTGTAGCATTGAGTGGATATTCAAATCCAGTCCTACACCTTCAACTAGTACAGATCCTAGTGATCCATGGTGGAATGCATTCTCAACAACATGTAAAGAACTGTAAGTACCATAATACTGAAGGAATGTGGGATGTGATTGTATTGTATATCGCTATCAAAAATATCATGATATTTAAAATAATAATTGAAATTCTTATAAAGTGTAAATAAATGTCCTGTTAGGTTGTATTTGTCAAGAAATGGTGAATGAAATCAATCAAAGTTATGCACACTAGCTTGTTATAATAATTCCACATCACTAAATAATAGTATTATAATAATAATTATAATTCATTATAATTTATTACAGTGACATGGAAATTGAGCTGGAGATATTTTCTGCTGCAACTGATGGACGATATCTTAGAAGTGTCAGTATTTCTTTCATGATACACTATGGATTACACTATAGATCAGTAGTGGCTTTGTGGTTTGCCACTCTGTCTATTACTGAAGTTATGCAACACTGAGCAGGAATATATAAATATGATGGTAACTGTTCAGTATTGCATGACTAGGAGTACTGTGTCCAGCTCTATCCCAAAAAATGGTCTTATATACACATATAATACATCTTAGTGTTGTTTGAGGACTCCAAGGTAGTTCATCTGTATAGAAGCTGATGGGACTTCCTGTCTGAAAAAAGCAACAACACGATATATAAATAACTATTATAAATTATATATAATTTATATATATATTATAGTGTTTTACGTATATAGTAATTTGACTTATACAATCTATAAACATATATTCAGATCAGATGTGATATCATTGTCTATGGAATATATCTGTACTTATCTAGTTAACTATTGTCTGTGTGCCATTTCTTTTATTCACAATGAGAAAGATTCATTCTATGTGCAACCTTAATATAATATACTTTCTATCTCTTATACAGATTGGTATTCCTGTTTTGGGGTTCTCTCCAATGAATGAAACACCTATACTATTACATGATCATGATGAATATCTGAATGAGAACATCTATTTGAAAGGAATAGATATATATACAAAAATTATTCAGGCATTGAGTAATGTACCAAACATTCAATAATATGTATTGGTACATAGGAATGGACACATTTTCTGATTACTTTTATTTTAGCCTTTATTGAGTAATTAAAACTAGAACATAACTGTCTCAGAGCTAGTAGCATACAAGCAGAGCTAGAGAGTTCATCATGATAATATCTATATTAATTATTGTTGTAATCTCTAGCCTAGTGGTCACCATTAGTGATCATAAATTAACACCAACCTTGTTATATCACAATCTGGAATAAAATTCATACAGGTTGTTGCATTTAATTCTTGGTAATGCATTCAACCTTGTAAAACAATTCTATATATTTCAAATAGCAGGAATTCAATTCCATGACATTTCTATAAATTATGTCATTTTAACATTTTGTTTTCAGTTAATAAAGAGAAACATATCACTAATACACTGTATATTTAGGGCGGCATACATCCTATTACATAAATATACATTCTAATACACTGTATATTTAGGGCATGTATCCTATTACATAATACCTATTGTAATAGGAATTAGTAACTATGATATCTGGTGCATGACTTATTATTATGTACATACTACATTATTATAAGCCTGCTAGCCTCTTAATGTGCTCAGTTCTCCACAAAAAAAAATTAGTAAGAAATGGGAGAAAATCAGTTAGAGGAACATTCTGCAGTGACTAGATTTAGAGAGTATTTGAGAATAGAAACTGTAAGATCCAGTAAGAATGAAGACCATGTATGTAGGGTTTAGCTATACTCCAGGATCTGTGTTGATGATATTGGGAGTATTATGAATAAGAATAGCTTAGTCTTCTTTGTAAATTGTCTTCTAAAACTAAGATTTCAGACACATCCCATTTGATATTATGTCCTGTATTATTAACATAGACGGAAATGGCATTATAGGGGTCTCCATACTGCCATTTACAAAGAAGAAGACTAAGAGAACCCATCCTTATTCATAATACTCCCAATATCATCAACACAGATCCTGGAGTATAGGTCTTCATTCTTACGGGACAATGCCCCAGTCATGTAGCCACAACCACCATGCCAAACTGTCTATGCCAGTGTCATGTTAAGGCTATAAATATCTAAATAATTAGGCTTTCTTTTCATACTGATGAAGACCTTCGGGTTGAAACATCTATCATTAATTCAGTCATAATCTTTATACTACCATGTTTATGATATACACATCATCTTCATGCAATATTTACATTTTTGATTTTAATATTGCATAGATTGGTATAATACATAGTACTATATGTAGGTATATAGTCAACCTTCCCATCCTTTCGAAAACATCAAATGTGACCATTATTATATCATTTCCCCCTCACATACACAGACACACCCCTTTTCATACCATTATAACTGGTAGAAGGATCTAGTTTAGTAACAGCAAGTGATCCAGTTGTATGAAATTCTTCAAAACCTGCTAATGTTGACCACCATTCACGAACTTGAAACAGAGACATCTTATAACAGCTGTTTATTAACTCAAACCTCAACCCAAAAATAGATTATTCATTATTGTATAATAATAATTATTGATAACATCATGGCTAATGGCCCCCTGAGTAAAAAAGCAAGACTAGATCTAGAGGAACATCCCGCAGTGACTAGATTTAGAGAATATTTGAGAATAGAAACTGTACATCCAAACCCAGATTATGGTGACTAAATCTGTATAATAATTATAATAACTTATATTGTGTGTGTGTTTTTAGATGGAGCAGTCAAGTTCCTACATCAACAAGCTATAGATATTGATCTAGATTATCAGTGTATAGAGGTATATATATATATATATATATATAGTATATATACACTTATTCATTATATTATTATGATCTCTACAGGTTGCTAATGATCGTCCAGTAGTGATCATGACATGGAAAGGTAGTGATCCTAACTTATCAACCATCATGCTGAATTCTCACATTGATGTGGTTCCTGTATATCCAGTACAAATAATATATTAACATGAATATATGAATTATGATTTATATTATCACAACAGGATCAATGGAGTAGTCCACCATTTGCAGCAGAGAAGAGAGACAATGGTGATATAGTTGCACGAGGGAGTCAGGTAATGCTATAAATAGAGATGTGTTCCTGATGATGTTATCATATATAATAGGATATGAAGTGTGTTGGTATGCAATATCTTGAAGCTATACGTCAATTGAAGAAAACTGGATTCAAACCTCAACGTACAATACATGTTACATTTGTACCTGGTAATATAGTATTATTATGTGTGTTATAATTATAATATAATTCTGGATTTGCTTAAAAGAGGAAGAACTTGGTGGATTGCTAGGTATGAAATTGTTTATTGAACGAGAGGAATTCAAAAAATTAAATGTTGGATTTGGACTTGATGAAGGTATGTATGTAATATTTATGTAATATTTATGTATACTTGTACAGTATTACAAGTATGAACACACACACACACACATCACACACACACACACATCACACACACACTCACAGGTCTTGCTAACCCCACTAAAAAATTCATTGTATATTATGATGAAAGAACATCCTGTGGTGAGTGAATAGTAAAATTGAAAAAAAAAACTGCTCTTTATATCACATTTATGTCACATGATCTCATAGCATTCAAAGTCGTTTGTCAAGGTAATCCTGGTCATGGCTCACGTTTCATAGAAAATACAGCTGGTGAGAAACTTGTAAGTGAAAGCATGATAATAATATTATAGTACTAATCCCTTTTAATTTTAATATAATCCCCAAAGTCATCAACTGTAATTCTTCCAGTGTTACCAGACTGTATAATCGTTTTGATTCTGTATAGATCCCACAAAAGCTTCTTAATATGGAAACAGTCTGAGTCTGCCTCTCATGAGCTCCTGCTGTAATCAAAAATATATAATTATTTAGAAACTGGATATGTTAAAATGTTATTCAATATGTATTATATATAGATTAAAATTACTAATCTTATACTTGAATATAGAGAATCTCAAAAACAAAAGTGAGTGAGTTCAGGCGAATAAACTACTAATTTAAGTATTTTTTTCTAAATAGACTTAAAAGTGACCCATCATTGAAGTTAGGAGATGTTACATCAATAAACCTAACATTACTTGAGGGAGGTATGCAATCTAATGTTGTCCCTAGTAAATTATCAGCGAGTAAGTTAAAATATTAATAAATGAATTATAAGTTTATAACTCACTATTCACTAATTTAGCATTTGATATAAGAGTAACGCCCAATGATTCTGTACATGATATAATTGAAACTTTGAAACGCTGGGTGAATGAAGGTGGTTCAAACTGTAGTATTGAGTGGATATTGAAATCCAGCCCTACACCTCCAACCAGTACAGATCCTAGTGACCCATGGTGGAATGCATTCTCAACAATATGTAAAGAACTGTAAGTAATATTACTGAAGGGATGTGGGATGTGACTAAATAATAGTATTGCATATCGCTATCAAAAATATCATGATATGATACAGTATCACGATATTTAAAATAATAATTGAAATTCTTATAAAGTGTCAATAAATGTCCTGTTTGGTTGTATTTGTCAAGAAATGGTAAAAGAAATCAATGAAAGTTATGCGCACTAGCTTGTTATAATTGCTTTTAGTATAAAATCAGGTAAATTAGAAAAACCAGGTTTGTATTCCAGTGTATCGATGCACCCAAAAACCAATATTGTATCACGATATTGAATGAAAATATCGGTATTTTGATATATCAATAAGTATCGCACATCACTAAATAATAGTATTATAATAATATAATTCATTATAATTTATTACAGTGACATGGAAATTGAGCTGGAGATATTTTCTGCTGCAACTGATGGACGATATCTTAGAAGTGTCAGTATTTCTTTCATGATACACTATGGATTACACTATAGATCAGTAGTGGCTTTGTGGTTTGCCACTCTGTCTATTACTGAAGTTATGCAACACTGAGCAGGAACATATAAATATGATGGTAACTGGTCAGTATTGCATGACTGGAGTACTGTGTCCAGCTCTATCCCAAAAAATGGACTTATATACACATGTAATGCATCTTAGTGTTGTTTGAGGACTCCAAGGTATATAGAAGCTGATGGGACTTCCTGTCAGAAAAAAGCAACAACAACACAATATATAAATAACTATTATAAATTATATATAATTTATATAAATATTATATATATATATATATATATATATATATATATATATAATATATATATATATATATATTATATACATATATTATAGTGTTTACGTATAAAGTAATTTCAATCTATAAACATATATTCGATGACCTATATTCAGATCAGATGTGATATCATTGTCTATGGAATATATCTGTACTTATCTAGTTAACTATTGTCTGTGTGCCATTTCTTTTATTCACAATGAGAAAGATTCATTCTATGTGCAACCTTAATATAATATACTTTCTATCTCTTATACAGATTGGTATTCCTGTTTTGGGGTTCTCTCCAATGAATGAAACACCTATACTATTACATGATCATGATGAATATCTGAATGAGAACATCTATCTGAAAGGAATAGATATATATACAAAAATTATTCAGGCATTGAGTAATGTACCAAACATTCAATAATATTGGTACGTAGGAATGGACACATTTTCTGATTACTTTTATTTTAGCCTTTATTGAGTAATTAAAACTAGAACATAACTCTCGCAGAGCTAGTAGCATACAAGCAGAGCTAGAGAGTTCATCATGACAATATCTATATTGTAATCTCTAGCCTAGTGGTCATCCATTAGTGGTATAAATTAACACCAACCTTGTTATATCACAATCTGGAATAAAATTCATACAGGTTGTTGCATTTAATTCTTGGTAATGCATTCAACCTTGTAAAAAAAATTTCATTTATTAAATAGCAGGAATTCAATTCCATGAAATTTCTATAAATATATAATGTCATTTTAACATTTTGTTTTCAGTTAATAAAGAGAAACATATATCACTAATACACTGTATATTTAGGGGCATGTATCCTATTACATAAATATACATTCTAATACACTATATATTTAGGGCATGTATCCTATTGCATAAATATACATTCTAATACACTGTATATTTAGGGCATGTATCCTATTACATAAATATACATTCTAATACACTGTATATTTAGGGGCATGTATCCTATTACATAAATATACATTCTAATACACTATATATTTAGGGCATGTATCCTATTACATAAATACCTATTGTAACTATGATATCTGGTGCATGCCTTATAATTGTGTGCATACTACATTATTATAAGCCTGGTAGCCTCTTAGTGTGCTCAGTTCTGCAAAAAATAAGAAATGGGAGAAAATCAGTTAGAGGAACATTCTGCAGTGACTAGATTTAGAGAATATTTGAGAATAGAAACTGTACATCCAAACCCAGATTATGGTGACTAAATCTGTATAATGTAATAACTTATATTGTGTGTGTTTTTAGATGGAGCAGTCAAGTTCCTACATCAACAAGCTATAGATATTGATCTAGATTATCAGTGTATAGAGGTATATATATATATATATATAGTATATATACACTTATTCATTATATTATTATGATCTCTACAGGTTGCTAATGATCGTCCAGTAGTGATCATGACATGGAAAGGTAGTGATCCTAACTTATCAACCATCATGCTGAATTCTCACATTGATGTGGTTCCTGTATATCCAGTACAAATAATATATTAACATGAATATATGAATTATGATTTATATTATCACAACAGGATCAATGGAGTAGTCCACCATTTGCAGCAGAGAAGAGAGACAATGGTGATATAGTTGCACGAGGGAGTCAGGTAATGGTATAAATAGAAATGTATTCCTGATGATGTTATCATATATAATAGGATATGAAGTGTGTTGGTATGCAATATCTTGAAGCTATACGTCAATTGAAGAAAACTGGATTCAAACCTCAACGTACAATACATGTTACATTTGTACCTGGTAATATAGTATGTGTGTTAATGAAACTATAATAATTGGTTGATGTAAAAGATGAAGAGGTTGCTGGACATTTAGGAATGAAATTGTTTCTTAAAAGAGAGGAATTCAAGAAAATGAATGTTGGATTTTCATTAGATGAAGGTACATGTGTAATATAATGATTTACTTGATTATCAGTGTATACCTAATGTCACATACAGGTATTGCTAACCCATCTAAAATATTTACTGTATTCTATGCTGAAAGAGTGACTTGTAGTAAGTGTGGTGCATGCATAATTATAACTACAAAGGTTAGGGGGCATCTCCAAACTGAAATTTGTACACTTAGCGTCACAGTGATACAAAGGGGGTGAGGGGGTTGTGTGTACATGTGTGATGCTAAACATTGAAGAACATGTTAGTATGATACACTGGAATAATTGTGCATCTCCTTTGCCAAATACCAGCAAATAGTAGGAGTTCCATCCATCCATTTGTAGTGGCTTGTGAAATATGAGATGAATGAAAACATATTTATATACAAACCAAATATGATTTGTTGGGATAGTATTCCAATGTGTTTTATAATTATATATAGTGTTTGAAGTGGTATGTAAAGGTAATGTTGGTCATGGGTCACGTTTTATTGAGGATACATCTGGTGAGAAAATGGTAAGAACAATAATAATTTATAATGGTATGCAATAGTTAATAATTTTAGAGGAGAGTTATTGATACTCTAATGGATTTCAGAGAAGCTCAGAAACAAAAGTGAGTAAAGATCTGATATTTTAAGTAATGATTGACCATTTCTGTTAAACTAGACTTAAAAGTAACACATCATTAAGACTAGGAGATGTGACATCTATAAACCTAACGATTATTAATGGAGGAGAAACACAAAATATGATCCCTAATGAAATATCAGCAAGTAAGTGAACTATGAATTACAGATAATAATGATTCCCATTTATATAGCATTTGATCTGAGAGTGACACCCTCCGATTATGTCAATAAAATAACTAACAAGATAGAACAATTAGTTAAAGAAGCTGCTGGTTCAGATTGTAAGGTTGAGTGGATTCATGGTCAAATCTTTCCACCTCCAACTAGTACCGATCCTAGTAACCCATGGTGGAATGCATTCTCAACAGCATGTAAAGAACTGTAAGTATTTTAATCTTTTATCATGTCATGTGATTACTATATGATTGTTTTATAGTAAAATGGAAATTGATACAGAAATATTTTCTGCAGGAACTGATGGAAAATATGTTAGATCGGTAAGTGTTGCAAGTAAACACTTTGATAGTGCAAGACAAGATGTACATCAGTAATCATATGCCAATGATTGTGGGTTCAATCCCCAGCACCATCTTTGCTTAGTAATCATTATTATACATATCATATTATATTCAAACATTCACTTGTTTGATAAGGTGTTAGTTCATATCTAAACTAAAGGTAGGATAACACACAGGAACTACACAAACTACTCACATACTGTTAGTAGGAACATGTAGCTAGGATATGTGTAGGCTATTAGTTCATATATAAACTAATAGTAGGATAGCACACAGGAATGTAAACTAAGAGGTCACAACTAATATTTGATTGCCGCCATGGTAACATATAACACTATTAACATGAATTAACTGAATAAATCGCCAAATCTATTTGTCTCTTATATAGATTGGTATTCCTGTATTGGGGTTCTCTCCAATGAATGAAACACCTATACTATTACATGATCATGATGAATATCTGAATGAGAACATCTATTTGAAAGGAATAGATATATATACAAAAATTATTCAAGCATTGAGTAATGTACCAATTTACCAAACATTGAAACTGAACTAAACTAAAAAGAAATGAATAATTGTTTATGTTATAATTTCATATTATGTAATGATTTAACATGCACTTTACGTGATAAACCAAGACGCATACATGGACCACCTATACCTGTTCTATTAATAGGATTTGATGTTTCTTCTTTTCCAATTTGTGCTAAGAAAAACAAAACAATTATTATATTATGATCCTACCCTTAACATACCTGGTGGTTTCCAGTAAGGTAGTTTTGATGGTGTATCAGTATAGGGAACTATTGATGGTGTAGTATTAATAATATTCATTGATCTGTTCTCTGAAGGTGTTACTGTACTAATAGGTTCTTTCTTCTCTATTGTTTCTTGTTTTACTAGTTTTATTGGTGACTTGTGAATAGGTTCATCATCAGTAGATGACTCCACATCATTACATTTATATTCTGTTATATAATATAATATGTATAATTGTATATCAGATTGATAAATCCATTTTCATTTACCATTAACTAATTAAAACCGACATTTAAGGTACCAAGCAAATTGTCATGATCCAACACATAGCAAAATAGATTACAGGCAACACATATATATACATGATACATGATACCTATAAATATATACATATATGCATACATACAAGCTACATACACTCACACAATTATATAATACATAGTTACACACATACACACATACATACATATACACGCATACATACTCACATATGTACATATATATACAATGAATGAAGGTAGAACATACACTCGTACTAACACATACATAAAATGTAATACTGAGGTTTTATAAACATGTGTACTAAATCACTTAATTTCTGGTTTTATTACATATATATCCTAGTTGATACTAACCTTCATCATCTTTTATATCAGCCTGAGGATTACTAATTACTAGACTAGTATCAAAGACGTTACACTTGGATGCATTCATTGCCTTTTCAATGTCTTTTTGAAATTTCTTTTCATCTCTTGATAGTCTGTGCATGTTTATAGTGTAATATAGTACGGTGTTAATGAATATTTGTTTCATTAAAATTATTATTATTGATCACGTGATGTACACCAAGGCATCAGCTCTAGTGGAAATGTACCAAAGTGTTTAGTAATGTACATTAATCACTAACATGTTCTAAATACAAGTATATTTGTCAAAATACAAATATCCGGATCTTATTATTATATATCACTCAACATTAAATGATTTCTAAGTATTAGTCATGTGACACATACATACATACATACATGATTATAATCATACCATCTAGTTATCTAAGTATTGGTCATGTGACACATACATACATACATACATGATTACAATCATACCGTCTAGTTATCTAAATATTGGTCATGTGACACATACATACATACATACATGATTACAATCATACCGTCTAGTTATCTAAGTATTGGTCATGTGACACATACATACATACATACATGATTACAATCATACCATCTAGTTATCTAAGTATTGGTCATGTGACACATACATACATACATACATGATTACAATCATACCATCTAGTTATCTAAATATTGGTCATGTGACACATACATACATATGTACATGATTAGAAGCATATTGTCTAGTTATCTAGGTATTGGTCATGTGACACATACATACATATGTACATGATTAGAATCATACCGTCGTCTAGTTATCTGTTCATTTGATTCTAAATTTTTACTTCTCTTACTGGACGGAGTGAAATCATCTGAAATAATTAATGATATATTATCATACAGATATCAGGAAATATCACAGAAATTGGATATGAAGTGTTACGAATCTAAAGCTGGACGTGACAATTCACATATCCAATGAGTAATATTCCTCAGGTATTACAATACCATAAAATATTATAATAGCAATGTCTAATTGAAAATGTATGGATTCAATGTTTCTATGCTAAACATTAATTATTATTTTAAATCATATACCATCACTGTTTTCTTCCTCAAGTAAGGTATAGTTAACTCTTCCTTTTCTTCTAAAATAGCACACAAAATGAGAATTATCAAAACAAATGTTTTATTTACCTCCTGCTTCTCCTTTCTGACATTATTTTATTATAAAGGGACTTGCACCACCTCCCTGCCATTAATTATTATTAATAAAGTAATTAGTTGTCATGGAGACCAGACTTTAATTAAAAATTAATAATAATGGTAAGACAATAATAATTTATATTTTTATTATTTAATACTAACTTTTATACTATATTAGTCTTTAAATACAGAAGAAAGAGCAATATTTATAGAAGAATCTGAAATTCTAGAACTTGTAAGAGACCATGAGACTACCATATTTGGTAAAGAGAACTCTCCACTTTCTAACCAACCATACGAAATTCTATTCTTGAAAGAACTGATCACTAGAGGGCAATGGAACTTTGTGGAAGAACTAATCCTCCCATTAAAAGGACGAGAAGATCACACCCATGCATCATTCCTCATGTATCAACAGATTTATTTAGAAATGTTATACAGGAATTCAGAACAGAGAGACGAAAAGGGACTCAAAAACGTTTTAAAGAAACTCGTCACATTATCTCCTTCGCAAGATAAATACAAATCGTTACATTACCTTCTCTCTCTCCCTTCTCTCTCGTCTCATCCTGACTATAAAGATTGGAAACCAGACACATCAAGACAAACCCTGTTCAACAAACTAGCTGCGTATATGTATAAGAACATCTTCCCGTCCACCCATCAACCGTCTACTAATGATTCCCTCCAGTCTCGTCTCATTCAGCTTGTAGCTCGAGGTCTACTTTACGAGCAGTGTGAATCAATGTGTATCAGACGTTATAAATTAGAACAATTACCTAATCATCATGTTTTGGATCTGCTTAGCTGGTTAACAGAGCTCCCTCATACTCACACACCTCCCTTGTCTATTCCAGTTCTGGTTGTGCCAATGGCTGTGAAATCTGACCGCACTCTCTTGTCTTGTCACCATCACAGCATGATATGTGGAAACAAGCTCGAAAATTCCTCCTTCCTTTCAAAATCTGCACCAGAAAAATTCTGGATGTTACAAAATTCTACATGTCAACACAGAGTAAGTAAAACATCATCGGAGAACCTTCAGTGTCCATCCACTCCAGCTCAAATACTCACTGACGATAACTTACCCAGGACTTCAACCCCTAAACATCCCATTAGTCGTAAAGATCTCTTAAAGAGTACTAACTCAGCACTTTTGACTCCTATTACGCTCCATCCTGTTACTCGTAGACCAAAGAATACCCCAATGTCACCTGGTCTTAAATTAGAGAGAGTTGTTGTTGCACATCTGGTATCAAGTATCAAAGACAATCATGTAAGAATTATATAATGCCTTTGTAATACTATGTGTATCTATTCCTCATTAGGCAATTCGTTCTGTGAGTTTTTCACCAGATGGGAAGCAAGTGGCTATTGGACCAAACTCAAAAGTGCTACATGTTCTTGATGCTACACCATTATTAACACACAGTCACGAGTCAACACTATGGTGAGGTTATCTACCAGTGAAGACTATAAGCTGAATACTACATTACTATGTATTCTCTCTCTCTCTTTCCCTCTCTGCAGTGATCTTCCTGAGTTATACATAGAGAGATTTTATCATCAAGGATCAATATATAGTTTATCATGGAATTCCTCATCGTCTATATTAGCTTCAGGATCTAATGATCATTCAGTAAAATTACTATACAATGGAACTTCTGATCACTATGAGCCTTACGGTACTATAAATGCTTTAGAAGGAACAGTTAGGGAATTAGATTTTATATCAAATGGACATCTGCTATGTGGAGGAGGAGGACACTATCCACTAAAGTTAATTGATTGTGAACATCAAGTTGTAGTACAATATTTGACAGGTCATGATCAACAGGTATTGAGTGTATGTTCAGTGAATGAACAGATGGTTGCTTCATGTGGTGAAGACTCTACAGTGAGATTGTGGGACATACGAACTCCTTTTTCACCAGTTTATGTACATTCTCACCATCACACAGTCACTTCTATCTCCAGTCACAAAGACTGTCTTTCCTTTGCAACAATTTCTGGTGAATGTTTCACTCTCTGTCTTACAACACACAAAATTTTGAACGAATGGAAACCTCATACTGGTGAGTGTCGCTCTCTACGTTACTCTCCATGTGGTCAATGGTTGCTAAGTTCATCATATGATGGCACTGTGTGTCTTACTAAAACTGAAACATCAAACTTCCACACCATATGCAATCACAAAGACAAAGTGATTCAAGCTCGATGGCATCCATCAGGGAATAGCATTGCAACAACAAGTGCTGACAAGACTGCATGTTTCTGGTCATTAAATAATAATATGTAATTATAATTATATACAAGTGCAGGGACACTATATTTGTATCAAATACTAGTAGAGTTTAATGTTGATTCGATTAATTTGTGATATGTTGTACAATGTTTCTTTGCTATCTTCATACATCTTTGTAAACTATCACTTGACAATGAGACACCTCCTGAAAAATTAATGTTACTATTATTCCAAAAATTATCAATGGTATTACCAAATTTGTAAAGTCCAGCTATCATACTAGTATTAGTAAATGATATAGTCATTAATCCATTACATAATGCCTTTTCTTCCTCTGTTGGATCAACCAATGGAGACCATCTAATCAGACAGACATATATATTATAATTATTAAACAGATATTACGAATTGTTACTTGTTATGAAGACCAAATGTTATACATGTCGGTAATGGACCTAGCGAGAGAGGTTTTAAAATCTCCAGTGAAACTTTTGGCATTCCAGATTCAATGTTAACACTGGGTAGTTGAACTGTGTGTGTACAATGAGGTAGTGATGATTTAGTATATTGTATACTCACCATCTTTTAATGCAGTGACTACCGACAATAGCGATATATCCAGTAAAGAGCCATCAACACTTAAACACATAACATCAACATACAATACCCAACACAACTATCATAAGATAACACTTTATTATACACTAACTTAATACAGATTTACCTGTTCTTCAGATACGCATAATGAATCTAAATCTATGTATTTAGAACTAAATGAAATATATTAGTAAATTATTATTATTGCATATAATGTATGTAATTACCCTATTAAAATATCATATATCGTTTGTGAGATAGCTGATGTAGTCATGTGACTTTGTGATGATGTCACAGATGCTAGTTCAATGTTACACACTGTGTGATGATGAAACAGGTGGAATGATAATATTATTCTAATTACCAATAAATCCTTGTTTAGGTTGATTTTGACTGGGATTACCCAACTCCTAAAATAAAACGATATTCATAGCTCAAATTATTTCATCCTTACAGCTTTTATTCCACAAGTCACACAACTTCCTCCAGTCCTTACCACACAAGAGCCATCAGCTGAACTAATAGATCCTGTGTTAGACAATATACACGATATGTATTATCATGAAGATCAATACTGACCTGTATTAATAGTAGTAGTTCTAATCTGATCTGTAGCTCTTCCATCTTCTCTTAATCCTTCGTCCTGAAATTAATATGCATGTATTCACAATTATTATTATTTTTATTGTAATTATTATTGCAAGAAAGATGTTTCAATACTTACTAACAATCCAGTAATGAATTCTTCCGGAAATATTAATCTATATAAAACAAAAATTACAAGTCTTGGTAACTACAATCAACATACCTAAAATCCAGCTCCATTACCACGTGGGTGCTCCAGCCACACCCCATACCAGCCATACCTTTTCATCACAGCAAAACATGTCTGTAATATTCTATTATGATGTTGTATGTCCTTTTGCTTATACAGCCAGTAAAATAATCGAATCA
This sequence comes from Petrosia ficiformis, assembly GCA_947044365.1. Taxonomy (NCBI): domain Eukaryota; kingdom Metazoa; phylum Porifera; class Demospongiae; order Haplosclerida; family Petrosiidae; genus Petrosia; species Petrosia ficiformis. The sequence goes on from OX345639.1 coordinate 260,563, forward strand.
GTTATACACAGAGCAGGAGCTACTGTACACTGGACTCCAGTACTATTAGGTAAGCTAGCTCAGATGATGTTGTAATAAGATCAATATATTTAACTTATTTCTTTCAGCTGGATTGTATAAAGCAACTGAGGCACCTCAGGGGAAAGATGGGTCAGCAATGGATGTAATGGCACCTGCAAAACTACATCTTGCTAATGAAGGTATTTGCATAGTTGATTTTGTCCTCTGCATATTTATCTTATATCTCCTCAGATCTTCTTCGTCAAATGTATCGTAATGGAGTAACTGGTGGAATACCAATACGTCATCCACAAAAAACTTTATATGCCATGAGAGTACTAGCTGCAATAGATGACCAATATACAAGAATTAATCTTTCTAAAGCTTACTTCAAAGTGATCTTTACTTCATTATTATAACCTAATTATTATATATCAATCAATTCTCATAGGCATATTGGCAAGATGGTAAAGAAGTTGATGAGATGTCTGTTCTACAGGAAGTGACTGATGAACATGTTAAAGGAATGGACGTTTCTAAAATGGCTTTTGATTCTGTGAATTCTCAGAGGCTGAAACTCAACACCGAAGAAGCAGCTAGTAGAGGAGCTTTTGGTGTCCCTAGGTAGGTATTTTATGACATAATTACACTTTCTTTTATTTTTCTTTTAGTTACTATGTTTCTGGTAAACTCTTGTGGGGTGTAGATCGGTTGTTTTTTGTCGAACGTTTGCTAGGAAGAAAAGATGCCATGCCTGAAAGACTTGCTACACCATCCAAACAGGTTTGAATGGATCTATAACAGACTCAGTTCCATCATTTCATACTAGGGAGGATCAGCGTATCTAACATTCTATTTTGATTATTCAAGTCCTTGGAGCTACTTGGGATGTGAGCAGTTAGAATCTACTATTCAAAGTGTAGAACCAATATCAGTTACTGTTGAGTGGACACCAATACTCTTAGGAGCATTATTTAAGAATATTGGCACTTCAATGGTTAGCTCATTAGTGTATTAGTAATATACATGCTTTTAGTATTCTTTAGGTTCCTCTTCAGGCAATGGCTGTTGCTAAGCAACAGTATTACGCATGGGAACTGCAACAATGGTCACAGGAGGTAGCAAAAGTGAGTCTTAAATGGCCTGATTCATTCCCTTTGAGGACTGTACTACCATTGAGGGTTACACTTGCATCTGGATGTAATCCCAATATTATCAAGATATTGTGTATGAATTAATAAATATAATTATAATTATAATTAATGTGATATTTTTAGACCGAGCTGCTTGGAGAGATAATTTAGATATTGGAAATGCTGATGTACTAAAACAAATTCTTGATGAAAATGGTTTTAATAGTAGTCATTTGTTAGAAGAAGCTAATTCAAAACCAATCAAAGATATATTGTTCAAAAATACTGAAAGGTACTCGTTATGTCTTGACATTAGTATCATTATTTTAATCCTCTCATTTAGGGCAGAGAGAGAAGGTGCTTGTGGTGTGCCTAGTTTCCAGATTAATCACGGACCTATGATTTGGGGTCAAGATAGGCTGAATGTAGTTGCTGACATGATTTGTGGATGGAACAGTTCTACTCCAAACAAATTATAACACATGATAATGTGATAATTTTTAATTGATAAAGTTATGCATAAAAAATAGTTTGTAAAGTAATGATCATACATTAAAAAAAAAATTCTCATCTATACAGAACAAAGAAATACAAGTAGTTATTTACAGCCTCATACCTAGAATTCCATACCTAAACATGTATACTCATACTTAGAAATCCAGAAACTCATTTATGACGATGACAAAATTTTGATCCAGGATTAGCATACAAACGACAAGGAAGACCAGAACGAGTATTAGCAGCACATTTAACAGGAGAGTTCAATGGAAATTCATTGGTAAGTGTTGATGTTGTGAATGGAGTGTGTTGAGGAATATATCCACCATTAATACTGATATCATTATATAGATCATCAATCTCATCATCTGATATTTCTAAAGTATTTCTACTGCTGTTTGATGGTGAAGGTGCCAAAGTCATTGGAGGAGGAGGAGGAGGAGGAGGAGGAGGAGGAAGTGTACGTGAAGATGACAAATGTGACAGTGATCGATATTGATACCACAAAACTCCAAAGTTTCCTGCGTGTGAATAGATATGTAACACATATTGTATAAATGTGTAGAGTGTATTTACTAACCAAGCAATATAGTTGATATGATAACAGTTAGTTGAGGTACTGTAAATCCATTTTGTAGTTTCATCTCAACACTAAGGTTTCCTATCACAACAAGAAGCAACATTACTCTACTGAACCAAGGAGCTTTGAAAAACAAAAGAACAAAACCAGCTAAGAAAAGAAACATTGAATGAGAAGCAATGGTTGTTAGAGTATGGAGACCATCCTCTGCTCCACCTAATTTCTGTAGAAGCCAGCCGAGCTGTATATTGACGGCACCATTCATTGTATCCAGTAAAGATAGTACATGAGTAATTGTGTTATTAATAGTGTTTAAGTTATCAAGAGTGTTTTTATACTGTGTGTTCATGTCACTTAGAAGAACTAATAATTTACCAGTGCTGTTATCTGTAAAATGATAATGATTATATATGAATATGAGAACCCATCTGTCCAATGAGCAAAGATGAGATGAGAATGAGATCATACGCACCTATTCTAGACCACACCTCTTTTATATTATTTCTAAGGTTATTAATCTCTTCATTCATTCTCTTTTGAGATTGTTGGCGACTTTTCTCATGTTCAACTAACATCTCTTGAGCAATATCTATATCATAAGTATAATATGAATATAGTACAACACCTTTATTCAACCCAAACCCAAAAATGAGGACACCCCTGTAATTAGGGACAATTATATTTGTCTCAAGGGGTGTCCAGAATAGTAAGTAGTTAGTTAGTTGATATATGCCTCACGTAGTTGATTTCTGATAGATTTTGTCATATTATGCAGTTCATCCTGTCCCGTATGTATTAACAATCTTTCTTCAGTTAATTGGTTAATATTCTGTTCAATGGAGTGTTTAAGAGTGTCTTGATATGTTGCTATATTTGATTGTCGCTGGATCATATTTTCCTGTTCTTCTTGTAAACTGCTGAGAGACTCATGAGCAAATTTACGAATCTAAAATATACAAAATTATAATTAATAAAGTTGTTAATTACTCTTGCCTCTTCTTGAGTATTTGATAATTCCTCCATTGCTTTCAATTGTTGTATAGTGGAATGTGATAACTGATTAACAGCGGTTTCTGTCTGTCTTCTAAATTGAGACTGACGTGTTGCATAACACACAGATCTAGCTCGATTACTGATGATATGATAAGCATTCCACATATGAGCATCCATAGGACTGGTACACTCAGCTACAGACTATATGAAAGAACTTGATAATCGTACATACATATATATATGAATGTGATATTACCATATCTTCAGTACAAGTGAAGACGTCTCTTCCTTCGGCCTCTGATTGACAGTTGAGTAACTGGACACTCAATTTAGCTAATTCCTCTTCCGTCATGTCACCACATGATTTACGTAACATACTAACAACCTATATAATATATAATGTGTGTATATATACATGTATCTATATGTTTCGATAAATATATACATACCCTGTGTTGACATTTATCAAGAGGAGATAGGTTCAGAAACTGATTTGCTTCTTGTAAAAATTTCTGTTCAGCATTATTCATTTCAAAAGGAACCATTCCTCCTTTAGGCAATTGAGTATTTGAAGATACAATGATCTCTTCTTCTTCATCATCATCAAATGGCCACCATCCTGATGTGAGAGGGACCATTAACAAAAAGATGATGACAACTTTCATCTTGTCCTTAAGGCTATAGTGGCAAAATTCAAACAACTGACCAATCATATTGCAACAACTAGCCACACCCCCAAATTCCAAATAATATTTTTGACAATATATAATAATAATTATTATTTTGTTTCTTTTATCACAAAATAGTTCCTAACATCAGAAATGAGATCATCGAAGATAACCACTGAAATAGAAAAGAATATTAATAATAACAGGATAGATAGAAATGTGTAACTCACGGTAGTTTGATTGACATGAAGACTCTACACGCAAAGAATGATACAATAATGCAAAAGAAACCAAATGAAAACAGCATGATACGATTAAAACGGGTTAAACCAGAAATGTTGCTCCGTTCCAATATAATGAATCCAGCACCCCCTAATACAAATAAGAAACTAGACACAAGACCCTCCATAATGTACTGACCATTAACACGATACTGAGAATAGAAATTGTTATTAACTTGTAAAATAGTATTAAGTATTAACTAACTTGCATAAATGCTACTGGTTTAGAATGACCAAATTCATCAGTTGTGGAGCCAATAGAAGGAGGTTCAACTATTACATCATAAATAATTCCTCCAGTAACAAGGAAGTATGATGCCAGAATTAAACCAAATGTTACCATTGCTGATGGTGCTTTTATAAAAGCCGGTTTCTTGAGACGTAGATGAGGAACCTCCAAAACAAAAAAAGGAAGACTATAGATAGCCTCCATTGTGTTTGAAATTTAACAGAAGGTGTATCACCACTCCCATTAGCCACATGGCTAATTTAAAATTCCTCAGGCTTGCGAGTAGTTACTCACTGTGCTCTGAAGTAATAGAAGGTTTGAATCAATTACCAACACTTATACATAAGGTGAGGAAGATTGTAGTTCAATAAGTTATTCTGTGATCCATTTACAGGAACTAAAATCTGAAAGTAAAGAACTTGAAAGATGTAGTCGTTATTTATTTGATGGTAGAGGTAAAGCAGTGAGACCCACCATGGTATTATTAATGGCAGCAACATGTAATTATACACAATCAAGAAGGTTTGTTCAGAATGATCTATTAATTATTAGCAATATCTTTATTTTATAGGAGGTATGTCAGTCCTGCTCAGCAAACTGTAGCTAAAGTAGCGGAGATGATTCACACAGCTAGTCTAATACATGATGACATTATTGATGGAGCAGATACCAGAAGAGGTAAACCCTCCGTTAACAAGATCTGGGGAGAGAAAAAAGTACAATTCATCCTCCTGTCACCATAAACTTAATTCCTTTTCAATAGGCTGTACTGGCAGGTAATTTTGTATTGACACAAGCATCTCGTGCACTTGCATCACATAACAATTCTCATGTGATAGATCTATTAACTAATGTTATAGAGGATTTAGTAAGAGGTTAACTTTTCATAATAATCATTGTTCTATTATAAGTTATATGTACTGTAGGAGAGGTTATGCAACTGAATACTATCAAAGGTGATACATATTCACTGTTTGATCAGTATACAGAGAAAACCTTCAAGAAGACAGCTAGTTTGATGGCATATTCCTGTCAAGCTGTAAGTCAGTTTGGAGATTGTATGTATAAGAGAGAAATGCTATTTTCAGGTAGCTGTGCTCAGTCAATGTACAGAAGAAATGTGTCAATCTGCATTTCATTATGGGAAAAACACTGGGTTAGCATTTCAAGTGAGGATATCTGTCCACTATCCATACATACAATTAACCATATATCTATCTATCTATCTATTCATCTATCTATCCAGTCATATATTGTATATATTTGTTATAGATAGTTGATGATATTCTTGACTTTCGAACAACTCAATCAATTCTTGGAAAACCAACATCAGTGGATCTCAAACTCGGCTTAGCCACAGCTCCTGTTTTATTTGCTGCAAGAGAGGTATTAGTTGTTTTTTACAAGTTTAGTGTCGTGAGTTATAAGTCTTGTAGTATCCAAGTCTTGCATATTTTAGTATCCTGAATTATAAGTCTTGCATATCTTAGTTATGAGTCTTGTGTATCTTTAGTATCCTGAGTTATACCAGTATATTAAAAGACGATTCAGTGAAAATGGAGATGTAAAGAGGACTATTGAAGCTGTCAATACAGTAAGAGTGTATAAAAACGTGTGAAACTGGTTTTATATTTATTTTTTATAGAGTCAATCATTAAAGAAAAGTCATGACCTTGCTGTGGAATATTCAGAAAAAGCGATAGGATTTGCAAGACAATTTAGAGATTGTCCAGAAACAGACCATCTTTATAAATTAGCTATTGATATTGTCCATAGATACAAATAATGAAAATAGATATTATGAATATAATTAAATTATAAATATGATTTACTTCTACATATTACATCACATGATTTCTGGTAGACATAAAAGTACATCATCACATGATTCAGTATTGTACAGGAGAACAATTAAAGATATGAACTTACAAATATTAACAGTGTTTTTACTTGTGTGTGAAATACTCGGTCAAACACCACTACCACACAGACCTTCAAGTAAGGGACTATATCAATTTTATTAATGATTATTATTATTTATATTATAGGTTATGTATATCAACCACATAATGATCCATATGTTATCATAGAAGCTGTTTATGATCAGTAAGTATGTATTATCACTATGTAATCACATACAAACATATGTACATACATACATATACACATACATACATACACACATACATACATACATACATACATACATACATACATACACACATACATACATACATACATACATACATACATACATACATACATACATACACACATACATACATACATACATACATACAGCCTCTGCATCGATTCCAAAGCAAACTGGCCTACACTACAGGCGGTATGTAACTATTCATGTATAGAAAATTAATTACTCTTTTCTCTTTGTATCAGTTGAAAAATACTTACATGGACAAAGAAGTTAAAATCATTATTGATATATTTCCTCTTCCGTAAGAATACGCTATTATTAAATGTATAATTAATTAGTGATTATTATCTGCAACAGATATCACCACAATGCTTATTTTATGCAACAAGTTGGAGAAGTAGTCAGGAATTCATCAGAAACAATGTTTGCAGAATTCATTGATATTGTTTTTAAAAATCAGGATGGTAAGACCCGAGTGTGTTTATAATACTTCATGTCATATTTTAATACATACTAGAGTTTCTAACTAAAGCTGTTGAACTCACAGAGACACAGGTTAAACAAAAAATGGCAAAGTTTGCTGAAGACAACTTTAAAATTCAGTCAAACATGTAATTTTTTTTTAAATGAATTTTTTAAAATTTATATTTCTCTGTTCTACTAGAACTCTCCAAGGTTTTGATGATTCTGTTATTGTTCGAAGATCTCGTTATGCTTGGAAATATGCAGCATCACGTGGTATTTCTGGTACACCTCAATTCATAGTTAATGGAGTGCATTATCCAGATGGACAGGATTACAACACAGATGACTGGAAGAAAACGATTGACTCACTCCTTGCTGAAAAATAAAAAAAACTTTGTTTTTAAATATTGTATTTTGATTTGCTGATAAAATATTAGTTTGAAACTTGTTAGCAAAGTTTGCAAATTTCCTATCAACTTTGAAACACAACACATTGAAATGTTTGTATTTTAAATGTATATGAAATTAAAACGAGATAAGTTTTGTGGTAAACTTGCAATTACTGGCCCATATCCAGCTGAATTATCATATAACTCAAATAATGGAGCAGCAACAAGTTTATAATTACGAGGTACATGAAACATTGTCTTTTCTGGAAGCTGAACAAGAAAGAGCTTTTTGTGTTCCTGTAATAAATGATTAATAATTAATAACAATGAATTAACTAATAACAGGAGCTCACCTTTGGGTGTGTACAGTGTGATGGAATGTATGGATATTGTGATGATTCAAAATTTGGTCTCCACCAATTAGCAACAGTATCCTCCACAACCCATGTGTTAGCAGGAGTGTCATCTTTCCCTAGAATATTATTAACTATTCGCTGTACTCCCTCTATCTCATTTTCACCTGGTTGAAGTTCCCCCGAGGGAAGTTTGAAGAAGGTTGTTCCAGATGGACTTGGACCTGATATTAAGAGACTATCACGTGATACACATGTATAAATATGTGTATTATTCTTACCTAATTGTAATAATAATATATGTGGTAAATTGTGTTCGTGTACCAGTACAACACCATCAACACTTCTCCTTAGGCCTGCTTGCTCATAATCTTCCCTCAACCGTGAGAAGCGAGATTCAACTGTTCTATCTTTCTCGTATTGGGGATCTTTTGTCCCAAATGTGTAGTTGGAAAGAGGATACAGATTGATAAGTCTCTCCAATGCCATGATGTTTATTCTAATTAATGCACTTCATTCCATTTAATGCCTATAATGGGCGTGGTTGCTTCATTCTATTAAATGCCCACAATGAATGTGGCTGCTAAGTATTATAATAAAATATCTACAGAAAATGAATTGTATTTATGTCAACTATTTCCCTCCTCTTCTTCCTTCTCTTCCATTATTCTACTGAGTTTTGATCCAGGTCTGGATCCAGAAGTTATAGGAGGTATAGAAAGTATTGTCTCTTTTTGAATCTCTTCTTGAATTTCCTCAATTATTGATGTAGGAGGTTTATCTTCCGTTAGCTCTGGTGATTTGGTTTGGTTCTCTATTGCTGGCCCCATATCTTCTGGAGCAATAGTCTTGAAATCAAAACAAAATGCATTTTATATAATATTAAAAATATTCCCTGGCTTACCACCAACTGTTTCTCTTCGAGATTTACTTTATGTTTAAGTAGCCATATTGCTAGATATTCCACTGGGTCTGTTGGTCTTATTGTCGCTACTTCTGCTAGTCCAAGAGCTAAAGCTGGACCAACTGTTCTCTTCACATAGTCACTTTCCATCTTGTATTGATCAGTAACTATGACAACATAACCACACCCAAAATAATTAGAAATGTAATTAATGATGATCAAGAGACACACATCGCTAGTCTACAATTAAACAGCCTTTATGCTGGAAGTTGAGAGTACATATCCAAAATATCCTCCATGAATCGATTCTTAGCTTGTGGACGCTTTAGTTTAAATGTCGGAGTGAGGATATCATTCTCCACAGAGAACAGTTCATGACATAATTTGATGGCTTTAGGCTAAATAAAATAAAGATTTAAAAATAAAAATATCTAGTAATTTTTTTAATCTTACAATTTCCAAAGAGTTCAGTCCATCTCTTTTTCCAACTACCTTTAAATCCTCAAATATCATCTTTTTAATTTCCTATAATCATATTAACAATAAATATGTTATAAATTTATAATAATTATATCACACACATCATCTTTGCAGAGATCCTCAAAAGGCACATCTTTCCTTCCATTATTTGCTGCCCATCTAGTGAGTACCTCTTCATCTGGTACTACTATAGCAACACATGAACTTTTGAGACTGTCACCAAATAGAAACATTTGAGCAATATAACATGAACGAATGCATATGTTCTCAATCTTTTCTGGCGCAATATACTCTCCCTATCAACACATAGTATCATAATAATTATATATATTATAACCCACAAACCAACCTGTGCTAGTTTAAAGATGTGTTTCACACGATCAATGATTTTCAATGTTCCATTTGGCATCCATTTTCCAACATCTCCGGACTTCACCCATCCATCCGGATCAAACAGAGCTGCTGTTTTCTCAGGTTCCTTGTAGTATCCCCTAGTGATACAGGGACCTTTGAAACATACCTCGCCCTCTCCATTTTCAGCAAAATATTTCATTTCCGGAGCATCAATAAGTTTCACTTTACCACATGGTAAAACAGCACCGACATTACCAGTACCAGTATCTCCAAGAGTAGACAATGTAGCCCCAGCAGTACATTCTGTTTGTCCATACCCTTCTAAAACCTGAATTATAAATAACAATTATATTAATTACTGCAAGAGGTATTTAAATATTCATTACATTATTTAATTATTACATGTATATACAATGTTTGATAACCATCTAATCTCAATTATGACCATTTCAAACTACACACATTCATACACATATTGTCATTTATGATACACTTACATCACAGCCAAAACAAACACGGAGGAAATCCATCACACGACTACTAATTGGTGCAGAACCTGATATGATAAAACGTACACGCCCACCAAGAGAAGCCTGGACACGTCTAAATACTAGCGTATCCCACCATGAATTATTACGAACAATACCACTATAGAACATAAGAGATAATAGTCATGATAAACAATAAAACAGTTGAGAATAAAATTACTTTCTGACTTCAGCAAGTTTTGATTGATATCCAGTATCAAAAAGCCATTTTTTGATCCTACTTCCCTCCACACCAGACAATACCTAAGTAACAAATATCTATAATTATTATTTTGAAAGACAGTCTTCTACCTTATCATAAACACGATTAAGAAGACGAGGTACAGACATAAAAATAGTTGGTTTTAATTCCATGATGTCATTAACTAATGTCTTCACATCTCCTCTGAAAAATCCAATCTTTGCACCACCCATAAAGACTAAAGCCTAATAGAAAATATATCATATTCCCATTAGGAACCTGTTAGTTTGTAACACTCTCACTTGTGCAGTTCGTTCCATCATATGAGCTAAAGGCAGATATGAAATATGAGAATCATCTGCTTTAATTACAAAGCCACCCTCCTAAAATGGAAATTTGTTAACTCAATATAAATCAAATTGTTTCTTTATTTACCAAGTGACGATAAATACCAGATGCATTAGCTATGATGTTTCCATGTGACATCATAACACCTTTAGGAAGTCCTGTTGTACCACTGGTATAACATATGGTAGATAGGTCATCAGGTGATGGAAGCTATGTGTAACATTAAAAAATTGTATTTTAATAATATTATTACTAACCACTAAATCCAATGGGTTATTACGGCCTTTTTCCTGCAATTGAATATTAATTAATTAATTAATCATTAGTAGGCCTCATGTTACTCACCTCAATTTCTGTGTATGAATATACTTTAATACCTTCAGTCTCTGCTGATGTTCGTAGTGCTTCATCAACAGTTTCCTCAAATAGTATAATAGTTTCAAGTTGCTGACAATCAGATTTTTGAGCGATGAGATTACTTAGTTTGCTGGCATTACAAACAACACATTTTATGTCAGCTGTAGATTAAATAGTTTATAAACAGTGGTTTCAGTATATAGTATCATAGATAAGATTTTACCAACATCAATTATCCTTCCTGTTCTGGATTCATTATTGAGTTATAGTATTAACCTCATGACATTAAACTGTATTTTATATAATATATATAGTCATCATGCTAGTTTTGAAGTCATCATGAATGCGAACAGCCTCTACAAGTTACTCTTTCTGTATACCAAATTTAACTTCCTTTGCAAAATGGAAGCATATGCCCACCTTATTATATTAATTCAATAATATTAGTGTTATATATATTACCTTGATTAAGAATATGAGTTACAGCATCTTTTCCTAGAGTATCATATAGAGGAACTACAATACGAGAATATGCATTGCAACTCTGTTCTGTAACAACCCACTATAAGTAAAAATTAAATTATAGTTATTAATAATAGCATTCCACAACCCTGGCCACTAATATAATTATGGAATACAATAATATTATACTTTTGGATGAAGGCTTCGGTTTCATTTGACACACCACACAAAGATGTAAACATTTCTACACATATCTATCTTGATAAAGAGGTTCTCGCGTTAACTTAAAACAAAACAGATTTTATTTTGGAAAGATCAATATTGTTTTTTCTTCATAGACTAATAGAGATAAAACTTAAAATATATGACTAGACATACCTCTACACAGTTAGGTCCATACAAGCCAATAAACGTCTCCTGGCCTGGTGGCACACCTACCTGAGCCAAACCAGCTCCAAAATTCAGAAACCTTTCCTCAACCTAATCAACCCAAATCAACATTAACAATGTAATTGTAACACATGAATACTCACTTGCGAGTACTTGATCCAATTATAGGGACCAGTAGATGATTCTCTCCATCCAAGACATGGACCATCATCTATGTAGGATACATACATATTATACATATCCACATAATATGTCTGTATCTATGTTTAGAAGTATGCTGGCTCTATACATCATGGCAGCAGTCCCATGTTTTGAGAAACCATCCAAGGGGAGGATAATTATTATTACATGTATTATTATTATTTTTATTATTGTATATAATATATATAATATATAATTATAATTGTTATGGATTACTTGATTCCCTTTTCCCTCGCTGAAACCCCTCATACAAAGTCTTAGCATCCTCAAAACGATAACTCAACAGGTTTCCATCCTTAGCAAAATGTGATACACGTTCTCCTCCCTATAAGCAATTATTATAATTTATTATCCACCAGTTGCACATCACTTACTGGTAATTCAACAGTCTGATTATCCAATGGAACAGTAGAAACTTGTGCTTGAGGTCTAGTCATCATGTAGTAAGCAGTACCGGCTGCAACAACACCTAATCCGACAAGAGTGGCTGGATCAGAAAGAAAAGTAACCAGGGCGTTGCTATCTGCCATCCTATGGCTAACAGCGTGTTAACAGGAAATGATAGATAATAATCAAGACACATTATTATTGTGAGCTAGGGTGGTGTGCACTGCAAAAAAAAAAACTAATTAGTACAAAGTTCTTATTTCACATAAAAAAAAACATTATGAGATAATGTTTCGATACATTTTTAAATAAAATTATAGTAGTTATTTCCTATGTATGGAGTGGTATCATGTTGGAGTATGCGTACAAGTATCAGAAGATTAATTACAAAATATTTATAAAATTATAGTAGTTCAAAATATTTATAAAATTATAGTAGTTATGGGACTAGTTATTGCAATGGGAGACTATCTGTGGCAACATTAACTGGTCCTGGGAGAACATTAAACATTGCCATAACTGATCCCTAAGACCAGTTATGGGTGGGACCAATTGCCATATTTGGTCCATAGGACTAGTTATGGGTGGGACCAGTTAAAGTGTGACAGTACCCAACAATAATCACTGATTATGTTCATTTTTCATCACCATATATAGTAATTATTCAGTTTGTAATTATTATCAGGAGTGCATCAAATTACAGTATATGTAATGATTCCCATGCAACTACTAATCTCATTACACTGACTGTCGATTGTGACTACCATAGTACCAGTGTAACATCTACCAATGTACTTTATTAGGACTGTTCACAGTGTGTCAGTAATGGCTGAGTGGTCTGCCACTCACTGAAGTTATGCAACATAGCATTTATAATATGATGGGAACATTTCACTGTTGCATGACTAGGAGTACTGGGTCCAGTTCTACCCCCCAAAATGGGTCTATATCACTGAAAACCTGACCCCATGTCTAGTCTGACCAGTGATGTATTTTTTATGCAAATTTGCAAAATCATTAATGGGTGTGGTTAGACGTCATATATTTCTTGGGGAATTTCCATAAAAATCTTTATCAGTGTGTTATGTCATCTCAGTCAGGGATGTACATGTCACATACCAATGCCAGACCAAGAGGTGATTACCAAAAACCAGTGATGGTTAGTTCATGTGTATATGTGTGTGTATCATTTTCATGTATATATATGTGTGTGTGTGTGTGTTTATAGTCGCAGTTAACACAAATGGGTGGTTCTGAAGTAGTTCATCCTGATACATGGGCTGAAGTGTTGTCGCATCTTGAATCTGTTCTTGAGGAAAATGCAAAACTGAAGTGAGTGTAATTAATAATACACACCCCATTAATTAACTATTATCTATTAATAGTGAAACCCTTCAGAACAATAACAATCAAATGGAAAAGATAATAGAAAAGAAAAACAGTAAGCAATATATATATGTATATAATTATCAGATATTCATCTGTATATTAGATGAGATCGAAATAGCTCAGAAACAATATTGGGATGTTAGGATATCGGTATTAGGATTCAAAGCCCATATTATGAAACTGTCAGGTGAACTTGATCAGTTGAAGAAAGGACAGACGAATGACTCCAGTCTTGAAATGAAAAAAGTAATGAGATCTTCACAGTAAAGCAATGTATTATGTACAGATATACTCACACAATGTATTATGTACAGAGATACTCATACAATGTATTATGTACAGAGATCCTCACACAATGTATTATGTACAGATATACTCACACAATGTATTATGTACAGAGATACTCACACAATGTATTATGTACAGAGATCCTCACACAATGTATTATGTACAGATATACTCACACAATGTATTATGTACAGAGATCCTCACACAATGTATTATGTACAGAGATACTCACACAATGTATTATGTACAGAGATACTCATACAATGTATTATGTACAGAGATACTCACACAATGTATTATGTACAGAGATCCTCACACAATGTATTATGTACAGAGATCCTCACACAATGTATTATGTACAGAGATCCTCACACAATGTATTATGTACAGAGATCCTCACACAATGTATTATGTACAGAGATACTCACACAATGTATTATGTACAGAGATACTCATAGTATAACTAGTGGTATAATAGTTAACTAATTGTAATCTTCTTTACTCAGTTACAAGAAGAAATGGAACAATTAAAGTTGGGTAAGGATAATGCAGAGAGAAGGACTACTAGTCTGAACAGAGATATTCATGAAATGGAGGTATGTATGACAAATTTAAATAAATGTGTTTGTGAAAAATTGTTACAGGAACAAATACAAGCATGGAGAAACAGGTATGAAAGTGTTGTTCAAGAAAAAAATAATCAAAAGGCCAAAACTGATCGGTTAGAAAAGGAGTTGGAAGAGAAATCGAAACTACCTATTCCTAAACCGCGTACTAATATCCAAAAACCAGATCAAAACAGGATGGTACAACTTGAGAAAGAAAATAGAGAACTGTCTCAAAAAGCTGAAGCAGACAGGAGAGATCGAGAAACAGTTGAAAGAAAATGGGCCCAGTTACAACGTGTATTCTCTGAAAAAGAGGAAGAGTTTCAAAGAGAACTCAATCTAACAAAAAGCAAAGTTAGAATTAATAACTAAATAATTGATAGCATTTAATAACTAAACATAGTGAAATATAGTGTTTAATAACTAATGGATAGCATTTAATAACTAAATATAGTGTTTAATGAAATATAGTGTTTAATAACTAATGGATAGCATTTAATAACTAAATATAGTGTTTAATAACTAATGGATAGCATTTAATAATTAAATATAGTGTTTTAAACTGATGGATACATTCAATAACTAATGGATAGTCTTTGATAAAGCCTTTAATAACTAAAAATGAATGGTCTTGGTATATTTATTCATAGATTACTTCTTTGGAAAGAGATAAACTCGATCTGCAACATCAATTAACACAACCAAAGCATTTTGTTATGGACACTTTAGCTACTGAAAAAGAAGCAGGGGGAAGATTAGCTCAAAGAAGGCAACTGAATCAACTTATGACTGTTAGTAATAAAAATATTTTTTGGGAATAACTTAAACATCTTTTTTATAGGAACATCAAAGGTTAGAAGAACAGAATCGAAAGCTAAATGAATATCTTCAAGATAAAATGCAAGAACTAACTGAATCTTGTCAATCATATGATAATTTAGTGAAAGAGACTCAACAACTAAAAGAATTTAATAGAGAACTGTCCCAGAGATTGGAAAGTGTGGAAGAAACAAACAATGATAATATTTACAGTCTGCAACAAAGGTTGTTATAATATGTAGTAACCTGCATATGTAACTTGTATTATTATTCATTCTATATTTAGTGTTACTAATCTACAAGAGGAAATAGCTAGGCTTACTGAGCATCTACAGAATGAACGAGAGAAATAGTAAGAGATCAGGAAATATCTTCTTCATGTTGCTAAATATTTATCTGTTCCTCCTCTTCCTCCTCTCTCCCTTTTCTCTCCTCCTTCTCCTCCTTCTCTTTCTCCTCTAGTCACCAGTTGACTGTCAATTATGCACAAGCTGAGTCAGCATTACGTCATCATAAACAGAATTTTGATACTGAAAACACAGAATGGAGTGATTATGTTGCGGTGAGTGTGGTATGTGTCTGGTTACTCTTGTGTGATGTGTATATATGTTTGGTATGTGATCCTCTCTTTCGTATTACAGGAAATGGAGAAACAGTTGACAGTTATTCAAGAAAAGATGTCTGCTAAGGACTCCACTCTTCAACAAGTACAAAGAGAGAAACAGCAAATTGTTACCGAGAAAGAAATGGCTGAACAAGAGATACTAAGATATAAAGAGAAACTTGATAAGAAACAAAAGAATTGTGATGAGCTTCTTGACCAGATGCATCTGTGGAGGGAACAGGTGATAGTCATGTGACATATATTATTACCTTTGTTACCCGGACAAGTAATCAATTATCTATTAATTGTATCTATTTGTAGTATGAATCTGCTCAAAGTGATTTTACTCATGAAAGAAATGTTAGAGAGAAAGAGGCAGTAGCTGTACAGACACTTCGTCAAAATCGAGATGCTTTACAACGCGAGGTTGGTGAATTGAGGAAGAGGGTTACAGATCAACAGATGCAAATAGCAGATATGGAACATCAATTTGGTGTAACATCAGATTCATATACAAAGGTTCACGCTCCTGGTAAGTTACTCATGTCTTCATAACCTTATTATTAAAATGTATTAATAGTGCCAGACTGGTCTCCTAACACACAACATATACCATACCAAAGGCCAGGAATGGAAGACATCAGAGCCAGAAATGTATCTAGTGAACAACATATGAGAAGAGATGAAGAGATGTTTACTACTGGACATCAGTAAGTTTTAATTAAAGGGGTTATCTCGTTATGATTAAACATTACAATACTTTTTAATACAGTCATTCTCCTTTAAATAACAGACGTGTATTGGATCCTCCGGGAAGAGATCTAAATATTGTAAGTCACGTGATCTGCATGTGATCCTGTTATTTAACCTTTTCACTGTTACATATTAGCACCATAACTTTGGTCAACCACAAGAGCCAATCGTACCAAAAAAACAAGAACCAGATCATCAGCGTCTGCTACATCAACCAATGCACCAGTTTCAGATTGAACCTAAGCATCGGTTTCAGGATGAACCAATACATCGGTTTCAGGATGAACCTATGAACCAGTTAAACATGGAACCAGTGAAACCAGTGAATCAGTTTCCAAATAATTCAAGAGGACCAAATATATTTGCCCAGTTTCCACCAGTAGACCCACTACCACTTCCAAGGCAACACATGGTGAGTAGTGTATTCTATAATAAGATACTTTATATATTATGTTTCCCTGTAGCCTCCTCTTCAAGGTGGAATGGGAGGTGTGATAGGAGGAATACAGCCTCTCCCTGGTGAGATAGAAAATTTTGCCATGCCCACAATGAGCTGCCCAATTTGTCAGCGGAAAGACTTTAAGACACAAACAGAACTTGAAGTTCATTGCGCCAAATGTGACTAATTAAATTAGTATTTTAGTCTTGACCTATTATTATTTGTATAAGTTATAATTATTAATACATTTTGACTTTATCAAAGATTTTCAGGTGTTGATATAAAAATTAGCACCACTAGTGTTGCTAATAGCTATTATACCGAGTGATGTTGTAAGTGACTTAAACTGTACACAAATAACATCAAACAAGTGCCCAAGACTACATGATAATCCAGTAGTATGATCATCAATATTGAATAGCAATATTTCTAATTACAATCAAGATCAAATTTAACTAGTTTCTTTATAATAAAAACTCTTTATTTAAATTCTCTACAATACTGTTATAATCAATTATACACATAATGTATAATAACTAATACAAAATAATTAATAATAATTTATAAATATGACGAAACGAACATTATAATAATTATAAATAAATATGTTATGTTCATTATTATACACGTGGGGAGGTGTGGTTAGAGGATATGATCAAAGAACAGCTCGTTTGTCTCTCTGTTTACCTCTGGACTGACTCCTATACTTAGCACATGCTGCATTATATAATTTCTATGAATAAATTTCCAAAGTAATCTCCAAGCTTTAGTATATTTATTATATAGTATACTATATTGGTTTATTAGTAAATTATTAGTATATTATTATTGATATACTAATAGTACATTACTAGTATATTATTAGTATACTAGCCTTTGGCAGTTTAAGCTAGGTGTATAATTCTGTCACTGTTTATCGTTCATCTCTTCTCAAAACTTTTCTTTAATGCACAAATCTCAAATTTACTGTCAACGCCTTCTTTTATTACATCACGCCAACATGTAATTTTCTGAATCTTTGTTGCAGGTGAATTTGACAGACAGACAATGGTATATTATATTGGTGTACTATTAGTATACTAATGTATACTTGGTTTATTATCAGTACATTATCAGTATACTATGTTGATATAATTATTAGCATATTATTGGTATACTTATCAGTATTATACTACTCTAGTCTATTAGTAAATTATTAGTATATTATTGGTATACTATTAGTATATTACATGTATTAGTATATTAGCATACTATTTAGGTATATTATTGGTATGATAATTTTATAACTTACTCTCTCCATTTTATCAGCTTTTGTTTCTCTGTGATCTAATGGTGGGCTACCCAGTTGAAACATATCTCTCAATATATCATTATTCTGTATCAGTACATGTATTTATAATAATAATAATAATAATAATAGTTAACACCTTACCTGTAAGTGAGATCTCATTCCGGTACCTAAAAGATCAGTTAAAGCAGTATACTGCAACAACCTATGTGATTTAATGTGATGTCACATGATGTAATACTGACAGAAACTAACTATGATATAATGTGATGTCACATGATGTCAAATGATGTAACACAGAAACTTACCTAGCCCATGAGTCTAAAGTCAAAGTTTCCAATCCAAACTTTACTGTTCTTTCCGGAACAGTTCCACTCTGGATTAAGTGAGAGCATAGATAGATGATAAACATATGGATAGATAGATGAACATTCACTACCTCAACAGATTGTAATATTTCTCTAAAACAAGATCTTTGTTGACTTCTTTCTTTTCTCCCAGTATATCTGTTACTCTCTGATGCCATACTCTGTATTATTCCACAAAGAATATCAACATCATCACTTTCTAATAACTACAATATATAAAATATTAACACACTTGAATATCTCCAGTACTATACACTAACTCACATCTTCATCAATATCTCTAGCCAGCTCAAATAGTAAGGCTACAGACTGACCTACAGCCATCTTAACAGTCAGATCTAAACTGTTCTCTAGTATACCAGTCAGGAGTGGCAACTGGCTATATACACACAATAACACTTGAATTCCACACATTATTAAACCTTTCACCTCTAAACAAACCTGGATAAAATGCTAGGTATGACATGATCTGGAAGTATTGATAGTAATAATGACCATCCTTTTACAGCAGAGGTCACAATACAGTCTACTTTAACACTGTATATGATTGATTCGTATTCATGCATCACACTTTCCAGCTCCTGAGAAAGATAGATAAATGAATGGATAAATAGATTAATATCACCTAACCTTCACATCTTGAGATAATATAAAACTATAGAGTGCTAAAGTCGATAGAGCCTATAAGTTAAAAGAAATGATCGTGTGATCCTGTGATCATTTAAGAACACACTGACTTACCGAACTCCTCTCAGCAGGGGTAACCGTATGATCTCTGATAATTGTACTTAGCAAAGGGCGTAATACTAGAAGTAGCTGACCATGTTCTTCTCCAACTTGAAGAACAAGAAGGGATGATAGGTGAAGAAGGTCACACCTTTCTGATCCTCGAATCTTCTTAATCCCTTTGATAATCGTGTCAATAAAGGTCTCTTCCCTGTTGATGTAACGTGACATCATAATGATGTAATATGACATCATCTACATACATACCGTCCAATGATATGCTGTGTAATCAATTTATGTCTTAAAATACCATTTAAGTATTTGAGAGCTGATAATCTGTTTCTTGAACTATAGATGAACACCATAAATCATGTGACATGATAGTCATGTGATATAATATCATGCGACTTACTTCTTATCACTAAGCTGATCGATATGTTCTGTTAATTGAAATTGCAATTCACTATCACTGTCTGAATCATCAACACATCCTCCACTATCTAAAACTAGTGAATAGTTAATTAAAGCTCACATTAAATAATATCATAATACCTTCATCACTAAGAATAATACTATCAGGTAATGAACTACATACACTCTCACTATCATCATCAAGTCCTAGATTAGGAACTGATAATAGTACCGCTGTAGCCCCATCTGTGAAACATTAACAACAACGGTATATCACAATATATATATATAATTATATACATGTACATAAGCCCTGAATTTATATATATATATATATATATACATATATATATATATATATATATATATATATATATATATATATATATATATATATATATAATTATAGAGAGAGAGAGACTTTAGTCCCCTGTTGACAACGTCATAGAAGTAAAGGACATCTTTTTCTAACTCACCTTCCTGTTGAGTAGACTTGTCTTTCTTTTTTTTAGACTTTCCTCCTTTAGGCATCTTGTATTTCTCGCTATCTAACTGATGAAGACACAACCATGTCACTCAGTGTTGTCACTCTATGATGCAATACATATCACGTGACTAAAAGGGGTGTGGTAAGGCTTCCCCACGTGTTGTGAATTGTAATGGCTGCTTCACTTGTATTTGCTAGAAGAACTTCAAACTGGTCACTAGCAAGAGATGTACTTAGAGGAGAGTTAGCAGCCATTAAAGCTGCTGGAACTTGGAAGTCAGAGAGAGTCATAACCACACCTCAAGCTGCTTTTATTAAAGTTAAAGATAGAGATGGTGAACTACTGAACTTCTGTGCTAATAATTACCTAGGACTCTCAGTAAGTGTTAGTATACATCAATGTGAGTGTATTTGTATATACCAGTGTTAGTATCTATCAATGTGAGTGTATTTGTATATACCAGTGTTAGTATACATCAATGTGAGTGTATTTGTATATACCAGTGTATGTGTGTGTATGCAAGTAGCTAAACTATATATAATCTAAGATATGTCATCGATATCTTGTGAGGGGGGAGTGGAGGTAGTTCAAAACAATTCACAGTAATTACCACTCTCCCACATCTGTATATTCATAGCGTGACTGTTTGTTGAATACAAAGGAATGAGTGTCATAATTGTGAACTGGTCATATATTATTGAATTATGCCAGGTTCGCCTACTCCGTTTTTGCCTACTTGAAATTTATGCAATAATTCCACATTTGCCTACGTATACCGTATATCTAATTAACTAAAATATTTTAATAAAAAAATTTTGATTTTTGACAAGGAAGAAACTCAGGTAAACCTGCTAGTAAAAGTAGTGATGTATATATATATATATATTATAATAATTATTTATTGTTTTATTGCAATTTCAATATTGTTTACTGTTATATTTTTTACCTAACGACAAGGGCGCCTAGAGTGGTCATACGTTCTAAGAGCCCCTAGACTGGTCATACATACCAAGCGCCCCTAGAAAGGTCATATGCTGCAAGGGCCCCTAGAGTGGTTAAGCGGCTGCAAAGAAGCATCTGTTTGTCAGACGATAGTAGAATCTTAGCAGACGCTATTTAGAATTTCTTTAAATATTTTATATACGGTAGGCAAATGTAGAATTAGTGTTTAAATTTCGAGTAGGCAAACGCGGAGTAGGCGAACCCGCAGGATACCATATTATAATATATATATATACATGTAATGTAGTCTCATCCAGAAGTGATTGAAGCTGGTCGACAAGCTCTAAAGGATTTTGGTGCTGGACTTAGTTCAGTACGTTTCATATGTGGAACACAGGCCAGTATATCACACATCATTTCTTGCTACATATACTCATAATAAATTATTATATATCTATTGTATACCATAAAAAGGAGATGATATCATATACACTATAATAACTCTAGTATTATACATATGACATCATATTACCTCAATATAGACCATTCATAAGGATTTGGAACAGAAGATTGCAACGTTTCATAACAGAGATGATGCAATACTATATGCGGCTTGTTTTGACGCTAATGCAGGTAAATATCAGCTGACATGATGTGATGTGAGAAGACACATCTGAAAGCCCACCATGAAATTCCCTTAAAAGGACACACAAAAGAAAATACATAACAACACCTATCCTATTAGGGTGTTCCATAAATTACATTACACATCATCTAGACTTATTATATTACGTATTACAGGAATATTTGAAGGTATTATGAGCCCTGACGATGCAGTGTTTAGTGATCAACTGAATCATGCCTCTATGATTGATGGACTGAGATTATGTAAAGCACAAAAGTTTAGATACCAACATAACGGTACATATACATACATACATACATACATACATACATGCATGCATACATAGACGGATACATACATACATACATACATACTTACATACATACATACATACATAATACGTACATACACACAAGTCACACACACATGTACATACATACATATATACATACATACAGCCTACATATACACATAAATTACTTTCTGTTTTAGATTTAGTTGAATTAGAAGAACAGTTATCTGGAGCTAGTGATGCAAGAATGAAAATGATAGTAACCGATGGAGTATTTAGTATGGATGGAGATATTTGTCAGTTGCCGTGAGTTACTATATAATGACAGTGAAGAGTGCCATATACATACTGTATGTATCCAGAGAGCTGTGTGATTTAGGTGATAAATATAGTGCTATGGTTTTTGTAGATGAGTGTCATGCTACAGGACTAATGGGTAAAACAGGAAGGTATATTAGTATATATGTATATCAGAGATAATATTAGTACTAAATCTGTTTAGAGGGACAGAAGAACATCTTAATTGTTCAGGAAGAGTTGATATAATCAATTCAACTTTAGGCAAAGCTCTTGGAGGAGCAGCTGGTAATATCATTCATATTTTCATTAACGTACAATTATCATGGGGATTTGTAGGAGGCTACACTGTAGGACCTCAAGAGGTCATTGATACCTTGAGACAACGATCCAGACCTTACCTCTTTTCAAATACACTTCCTCCTCCTGTTGTAGCCTGTGCTAGTAAGGTATGTTACTATGGTAACCGTCATGTAATTGATAATATTATGTTATTAGGTATTCGATTTGTTAATGGATGGTTCACAACTTGTTGATAAGCTACAATGGAACACTGAATATTTCCGCAAACATATGAATGAAGCTGGATTTGTGTTATCAGTTAGTTAGTAGACTATTATTTCTTGTTCATTTTCTCCGGCCTGCCATCTTTAATTTCTTTTCTGTGTATGTTAATTGAGACATTGTGTAATAGTAATGCATTCATAGTAATAGTAATTAAGTTATTTAAATAATTCGTGTAATAGAATATGTATCAAATTAGCCCTAGTAAAGTGATATTGTAGAATTGCAGGTTGCTTTGAGATATATCCAATAACTAAAAATATGATGTCACGTTTTCCCAATACACATAGTAATAGTAATATTATTTTAATTATTTTGACAATATTACGGATTCATGTATGCATGTAGATGGTTTCTGATTCATAACAATCCCTTTTTGTCTTCTGAAATATTTAATATTGTTAATTAATTTAATAAATTTATGTATAAACAAATGTATATAAGTTACATGTTTTACATGCCAATTATGTAGTGATTGATCATATTACCACACACACACCTGCTATGTTGTTTATTAGGGACAAAACCATCCCATAGTACCAGTAATGATAGGAGATGCTCGCCTAGCAACAGAAATGGCTGATGAAATATTAGGTATGTGCATTGCTCACCTGCCATATTTACTAATGAAACTAATTTTTATTTAGCCAAAGGTATATTTGTGGTCGGTTTTAATTTTCCTGTTGTCCCAAAAGGTGGTTTGTTCAGGTGTTCAATTATACAGTCTTTTAACTTTCATCTGTTTGGTTTCAGGAAAGGCAAGAATTCGTGTGCAGCTGTCAGCAGTCCATGACAAATCTCATATTGATAGGTGCATTGAAGCTTTCGTAGAAGTTGGTAAAAATAAAGGTATAATATGAGAAATATGTCAACAAGTAATTATTTCTTAGACTAATGTGATTCTATTTATAAAACAAATTATATTTGACATGTGAAAAAATTTTGTTTTGTAATTCTTGAAATTCATTCATTTCCATTATTGAATATTTAGAGGAAAAAATTATGTGTACAGGAAAAAAAATTTACACAAAAATGATGATAGATAAAGATATTTTATTATTAGTGTCATACAAACATTGGTAGTTAGAATTTACAAACATGGTCGACACGCACACCCTGTTATTAGTGGCCGAGATATATATCGCCTATATGAAGTGTCACCACAATCCACCAGTGTAGCGAAACGACTGGAACCTATCCTCGCAGTAATACTTTGACAACAATCACACTGAGTATGCAAAAAATTTCGAAGAGATGCCCTGTGAATTCTAGAGTAATGGTGATATATGATAATAATAACATCTCCCGCAACATTATCTAAACGTACCTTTCACTTGCGAATCGAGGTATTTCGGAAGATGGACAGATTCCGACACAGTTCAGTGTAGTATATGTCCCATTACAGCCATCATCAGTTATAAAGTTAATGTTGGTAGGTAGTAGATAACAAGTTTGCTCTGTTGATACAAGTGGTCGTGTATCTTGTTCTATATAACTTTGCGATACTGATATATCACAAACAGCCCATAACCCCACAGCAACAAGAATAACTGCTGCAATAGACATCTTTTCAATATACTGAGATAAACTGACAAATGTTTATATATACTACTAGTAGAGGTGTGGCCTAGGCCTAATAATTATATAATATATCCCCTCAAGGATCATCAACTGTTATAGTTCCCATAACAAGGTTGCTGTCATGAAGCACTAACTCTTGTCTATAAAGATTGAGTGAAGAATGAAATCCATTTCAGCTACAAATTTAAAAACATACTTGCGTAAATCTCTTCGTACATTTTCTGCTTTTCGTTCAGCTCTTGCATGATGTTTTTTACAATTGCTTCTCCTGGTGCTATGACCACCAACTTGTACAGATTTATCAGCATATTTCTGTTAATAAAGACACGAAATTACAATATCCCATAAATATTCAATTTGAAAACCTGTCCAATTTTCTGATCCTCAATTCTCTTTCTTGCTTCTAATGCTCTGTCAATCACTCTTTGTTTCCTGAGTGTTTCATTGTGGTATGCTTCAGCCATCATGAGAAATTCTCACCTTTTCTCTGCAAACTAATATACACCCATTATGAATATCTTTATACTTTATTATTACAACTAACACTACAATTGCAACCATCACAAATGTTGTAGAATTAATTTACAAGTTGTAGAAGCATAATCATAATTATCTCCAGTAATTTGATATACATATGTACGTACGTATGTATGTATTATTATCACTGAGACCCTCAGCTGTCTTATTTTACAGCTACTGAGTGGTTTCTGATTGTACTGAAATATTCAGTTTGCACACAACAACATGTTATTGACGCATAATTATATTTCTAATTATAGCATCAAATTTTTAGAATTACTTGCAAGTTTAGTAGTAATGTTGGTGTACACATGACATACATATATTGCTGATGAGTGTAATGTGGTACATATATTACTGATCAGTGTAATGTGGTACATATATTACTGATCAGTGTAATGTGGTACATATATTACTGATCAGTGTAATGTGGTACATATATTACTGATCAGTGTAATGTGGTACAATGTACATATATTACTGATCAGTGTAATGTGGTACATATATTACTGATCAGTGTAATGTGGTACATATATTACTGATCAGTGTAATGTGGTACATATATTACCGATCGGTGTAATGTGGTACATATATTACTGATCAGTGTAATGTGGTACATATATATTACCGATCGGTGTAATATATTACTGATTGGTGTAACGTGTTACTATGTAATACCTAGCAATCCTTTTTTGATAAGTGATATCACTAAAACTATAAAGATCATGAGAAAATTTTTAAAACCAGCACAGTATGTACGTACGTACATAATATAATTCATTGCGGTATCCCATAGCATCCTCCACAGACTTTAGACTTCCAGGGAGCAGCTACGCCCTTTTTTATGAATACTGTTATCTTTGTTGTTGCAGCTTTCTTTTTGTTGTGTTTCTGCACTGCAGTATGGCTGTTGGTACTGATAGCAAAGAAATAAGTGCTAACAAACTTAAAGATATATTGAGCATTCAGCTAGAAGTAAGAACTATTGTATTATTTTATAAATCAATAATGAATGATATGTGGGCGTTACCTATACATATATAGGTAACTGAGAGATTGCTTGAAGCTGAGGAGCACAGATTAAAATTATTAAAAACAGAAATAGAAGTTGCAAGACACAAAGGTGGAGATGCTGCTGTCAAACCTTCCAAAGTATGTCTGTCTGTCTGTGTCTGATCATACGAATTACAATCCACTTCTTATCTGATAGGATAAAGAACTTGAAATGCAAGAGAACACACTTTTGTAAGTATATAGTAATTTATCTGCTAAACATACATATATACTCTCAATGCAGACGAATCCGGTCACAATATCAGCGACTATCACAAGAAATGCTGACAATGGGTTTAAAACACAGAAAAAGGATCAAAGTAATCATTATTATGTTTTCATGTGATATTACGTCACCTGACAATTATACAGGTATCCAGAAGTCTACCTGCAATTGGAATGAAACAGACTGCAAAACGAAGGGTATGTATGTATGTATGTATGTATGTATGTATGTATGTATGTATGTATGTATATATGTATGTATTTTTGTATGTATGTATATATGTATGTATGCACGTATGTACGTATGTATGTATATATGTATGTATGTATGTATGTATGTATGTATGTATGTATGTATGTATGTATGTATGTATGTATGCATATATGTATATATGTATGTATGCATGTATGTACGTATGTATATATGTATGTATGTATGTATGTATGTATGTATATATATATATGTATGTATGTATGTATGTATGCATGTATGTATGTATGTATGTATGTGTGTACGTATGTATTTACGTATGTATGTATGTATTATGTATATATGTAGTATGTATTGTATTCTTCATTAGCCCTCACTGTTTGAGCACTATGTTCCAGTAGAAGAATTAATGGCGACTAAGATAGAAGAAGTTTGTGACAAACAGACAGACAGACACACACATACATACAGACACACACATAAACACATACATATTCATACATTCATACACACATAATATTTATAACAGGTGGAACAGCTGCAAATCACCTCAGAACCTCTCCAAGTATCTACTGAAATTAAAACTGGATTATTTTCTCCGCAACAACTGTCTGAGGTGAATTAATATGGAAAATGATATAGTGATACAGATGTAATAATATATAATTATTAAATATTTTTATTCTTTAGGAATTAGAATATAAAGATGGAGTACTGGTAGCTGGTTCACTAGATGCTTTAATCCAGCTTTTAATTCCATCAGAAACATATTACCCCGAGGTAAAGAATACTAGTTCTTTAGTAATTAATTATAATTGATTTATTTGTAGATGAGTTACGTTTTTGCGTTTTTCCTTTGTTCTCGGCTTTTCATCTCCCCTCACACTCTCCTAACAAGAGTATCTAGGGTACTGTATACATAATATTTATTTATATATGTACAAACATATACTGTACATACATCCACATATACTTACATACATACATACATACATACGTACATACATATGTACATACATACATACATACATACATACATACATACATTCACACATACATGCACACACACACACACACACACACACACACACATACATGCATACATACATACATACATACATACATACATACATACACACATAAACACATACATACATACATACATACATATCATAATGGGGTTATACATTTATTTACAGATATTTCAATTTGTTCAGAGACAACATATGGTGTCTGATAAGGTGAGTAGAATTAAATTACAAGCAAGAAATGCAATATCTTTGTTGTCGGCAATGTACTCAATCATAACAACATGTATATTTTGATAGGGTGTAACTGCTAATAGATTTGTTCAATTGATAAGGTAAGTGTTACTAATATATGTGGAGGATAGCAAGCTATTAAATATATAGAGAATGGACTGAAACATTTCCCTATGATTTTCGGGATGAGAAAATGATGAGAGCTTTGAAAGATATGACTCAAATATGTGCCAGCCTTTCTCCTGTTAGTTGTATATATTTCAATATTTTATTACTTCATCCACTCTCTATTTCTTTGTCTATCTGGTCTATCTCTTGATCTTATAATTCTCAGATGCTCAGAAGAGAGATTGGTCAATTACAGTCAACATTGATTCAGAAACTTTCTGTTTTAGATCGATATGAACATGTCTTAAGACAAGTTAATGATATATATGTACAGAAACTGATAGATCCTAAAACGCAGGTTTGTATATAATATGTAGAATACATATAGATAGTACTCTGAAGAAAAGTTAAGAGAATTATTAAACTATAATATGTAGCTGTATGTATGTATGTATAGTGTTTGTGTTAGAATGTGATTAAATCTCATTTTACAAAATTGCCAACTTTAGAATATGTAATATGTATAGAAATCTGGATACTTTAGTAAGCTAGATAGCATTATAAATTTGAGAAACAGCTCAAATGCTCTTTAGTGTCATACAAGTATGCATTATGTGTAGAGTTGTTATATGGAAGTGGTTAGTTTAATTTAGTTACTAAAGTACCATCCCAATCCTGTTTATGTGCTTCTTCAGTTTTGATATCCTTAAATGTTTTTTTTATTATTCTTGTAATACAATAATCTGAACTCAACAGGTAAATATTCTAAAATGTTGTGATAATCCTCTGACATTAGCTGAACAGTTAACTCATATTGAATTGGTACGTGAATATTATAATAATAATAATAATAATTTACTGTATTGTTTGTAGGAGAGACTTAATAATATTGGTCCTGAAGAATTTGTTCAGACTTTTGTCAAAGCACCGACAGAATCAGCTGTTAGTCTGTCTATCTATCTATCAATCTATCTATTTATCTATCTATCTATCAATCTATCTATTTATCTATCTATCTATCAATCTATCTATTTATCTATCTATCAATCTATCTATTTATCTATCTATCTATCAATCTATCTATTTATCTATCTATCAATCTATCTATTTATCTATCTATCTATCTATCTATCTATATATATACATATATATATATATATATATATATATACATATATATATATATATATATATATGTATATATATATATATATATAATAATTATATATATTATATAATTATATTTATTTTTCCCATGTGTTTAAACACAACCTGTTAATGAAAGTGTCTTAGCTCATAGATATATACACACAGATCACAACTTGATTCCCTTATGATAGTTTATTTTCATGATTACAACATATACTAGCAACCAATCACTAACCATGACATCATAACGATGCTGTTTACAATGATGTAATACATAGTAATGGAATACAATTACTAATGACATTGGAATGTTTACTAATGATGTATTAATGGAATACAATTACTAATGACATATTAATGGAATACAATTACTAATGACATATTAATGGAATACAATTACTAAGGACATATTAATGGAATACAATTACTAATGACATATTAATGGAATACAATTACTAATGACATATTAATGGAATACAATTACTAATGACATATTAATGGAATACAATTACTATATGCTGACTTGTATTAGTAATTGTATTCCATTGCTCACATCAAATGCATTATAATTATAGGAAGTAAAAAAGACCAGTAACATTGAGGCATATGTAGAATGGTTCAACAGATTGAGCTACCTGGTAGCTACAGAAATATGTGTGGTTAGTATATGTTATATATATTATTATAACTTGTATAATTATATAATATGTTATGTATATTATTATAACTTGTATATATAATATATATATATACTATGCTATGTATAATATATATAATATGTTATATATATTATTATTATAACTTGTATATATTACAATAGTCGGATAAAGAGAGAAATAGAGTTAAACTAATGGACTTCTTTATTGATGTAGCTCTGGAATGTCAAAAATTAAACAATTTTAATTCTTTCATGGCTATTGCTGGTGAGATTTTACTAACCAAACACATCACTATATATAGTACATTTGTTATAATTACAGCTGGTCTCTACATGAGTCCTGTCGTAAGACTTAGAAAAACAGTGAGTAAATATATATTTATTATTATTATTATTATTATTTCATTTTCTTAGAGAGCAAAACTTAACACAAAAAAGCTGGAAGAAGTAGAAGTATGTGTGTATATGTATGTATGTAATGCTATGTATGTATGTATGTAATACTATGTATGTATGTATGTATGTAATACTATGTATGTATGTATGTATGTATGTAATACTATTTATGTATTTATGTATGTATGTATGTATGTATGTAATACTATGTATGTATGTATGTACGTATGTAATACTATTTATGTATGTATGTATGTATGTAATACTATGTATGTATGTATGTACGTATGTAATACTATTTATGTATGTATGTATGTATGTAATACTATGTATGTATGTATGTACGTATGTAATACTATTTATGTATTTATGTATGTAATACTATGTATGTATGTATGTATGTATGTAATACTATTTATGTATGTATGTATGTAATACTATGTATGTAATACTATTTATGTATGTATGTATGTAATACTATGTATGTATGTATGTACGTATGTAATACTATGTATGTATGTATGTATGTATGTAATACTATTTATGTATTTATGTATGTATGTATGTATGTAATACTATGTATGTATGTATGTACGTATGTAATACTATTTATGTATGTATGTATGTATGTAATACTATGTATGTATGTATGTACGTATGTAATACTATTTATGTATTTATGTATGTATGTATGTATGTAATACTATGTATGTATGTATGTACGTATGTAATACTATGTATGTATGTATGTAATACTATGTATGTATGTATGTATGTAATACTATGTATGTATGTATGTATGTATGTAATACTATTTATGTATTTATGTATGTATGTATGTATGTAATACTATGTATGTATGTATGTACGTATGTAATACTATTTATGTATGTATGTATGTATGTAATACTATGTATGTATGTATGTACGTATGTAATACTATTTATGTATGTATGTATGTATGTAATACTATGTATGTATGTATGTACGTATGTAATACTATTTATGTATTTATGTATGTAATACTATGTATGTATGTATGTATGTATGTAATACTATTTATGTATGTATGTATGTAATACTATGTATGTAATACTATTTATGTATGTATGTATGTAATACTATGTATGTATGTATGTACGTATGTAATACTATGTATGTATGTATGTACGTATGTAATACTATTTATGTATGTATGTATGTAATACTATGTATGTATGTATGTACGTATGTAATACTATTTATGTATGTATGTATGTAATACTATGTATGTATGTATGTATGTATGTATGTATGTACGTATGTAATACTATTTATGTATGTATGTATGTAATGCTATGTATGTATGTATGTACGTATGTAATGCTATGTATGTATGTATGTATGTAATACTATTTATGTATGTATGTAATGTAATACTATGTATGTATGTATGTACGTATGTAATACTATGTATGTATGTAGTATGTATGTATGTATGCATGTATGTATGTATGCATGCATAAAACATATATACATATATGCATACGTACATACATACATACATACATACGCACATACATACACACATACATACATACATACATATGTATCTACATACATACATGTATGTATATATTATGTGTGTCTTATCTATTTACAGCAGTTGTTGGATCCTAGTAGTAATTTTAGTAAATATAGAGGAGCTATGGAATCAGCAATGAGTACTGCAAGACAGGAAAAAGATCGTCGTTGTGTGGTGCCATTTTTTTCACTAATAATTAAAGATTTGTACTTCCAAAATGAAGCTCTTTCAAACAGGTAAGATTAATATTTTATTAAAATTTATAATTGTTCCGAAACCTTGTTTTATAAACAGGTTACCAAATGGTTTTATCAGATTTGAAGTAAGTCATTGTATATATATGTACATCATTTGACATTTGAATTGACATTCTCAGAAATGTTTGTCACTAGCAAGACTTGTTTCTCAAACATTGACTTGGAAAGAGACAGTTGTAAGTATTGCTACAAACCTCTTTCTCTCTCTATTCAATTTGTTTTCATAGCTACCATATGAAAGAAGAAGATTGGTTCTTAATTATTTAATGACTGTCCCCATACATACTGATGACGGTAACTGGTTACCATAGTAACTATATTATATACTATTATAATTATTTCTTCCATAGAATTGTTGTTGGTATCATATGAGATTGAGGCACCAGAAAGTGTGAATGAGAAACAACGTTACCAGCAATTGAAGTTAGGATTAAATGAATGAGATCATTTCATTAATTAATTTCAACCTTCCTGATAGGGGGCAACTGGGTTCATATGCAAGATGTATTGGCAAGCAAGGAGGCAGTGTCTCTGGTGCTTTAGCAATGGCTTATCCAGTGTTTAAAGATAAAACAAATTAATATAACAATTTGATAGTACACCATTTCCAGTTAAACAGGTATTATATTGTATCATTTATATATTTGTATTATAGACTATAATTATATTGTATATACATAGAGTATAATGTTGTGGAATTATAATTATTAGTCAATGTGGTATATGTAATACATTCCAACAGCTGCATGTTGAACAAAATGGTTTATATAAGACTACATAAATGTGTGGAATTAAATGATCTGTAAATAATGATACACATGTACGTAATTATGCATGATTACACGTACATGTAAATAATTATATATACACACATATGTACATGTACATATACACATGTACATTTACATATACACATATTTACATGTACATATACATACACACATGTACAGTATATATTATATATACATACACACGTACATATAATCATACAGTACATACACACCTGTTAAAAATTTATAATACAAATAATATTACACATGTATTACATGATATGAGATAATGAATCTAATTATCAGTTTTAGTGATGAATGGTAAAACTGTTAATTGTACAGTTTCTAGTCCTGCAAGTAATTCGGTAACTTTTGAAACAGGTTTATCACGTATTAAATGTCCATTAACAGCTAAAATCTCATCACCTGGTCGTAGCATACCGCCATAAAATCTACTCATATTTTCTTGGTAAAATCGAGAAACAAAAATGCTTTTAGATTGAGAATTTGGATCTATGCCTTGTGATATATATATTCCAAATTTTCCATGAGGGGGTTTGTTTAATTCAATAGTTTGTATCAAACCTGGTCCAGTTTTAACAACATGACCAAGGTGACGAAAATAAGATGGCCGACTTACAGGATCTAAATCATCCTCGTGATCAATCCATCTCCGTCCTTTTTCTCCTCTATGTTCTAATTTATCAGACACTGTACGAGTGATTGGTTTATGTTTGTTGAAACTATTTCTTAATCTTCTAAATATACCACCTTGCTTCTTTAGTTTGATATCAACAGATAGTTGTTGTGCACTTTGACTAACAGGAAAATACATAACAGGTTTTGAAGGGACGAATGAAGAAGAAAAACTTTCATGATAAAAATGACTTCCTGTTCGTGAACGAAACTCTGGTAAACTATCAACTTCATCTTGGCTAACAACAAGTAGTGGGATGTGTGAATCCGATGGTTTAGATTGATCATGTGATTCAGGTAAATTATCATGTAATTCAGGTAAATTATCATGTGATTCGGTCAATCCATCTTCTGAAGTGAGTGTCGAGATGCTATCGGTAGATGAAGAATCTTTGTCTAGACTTGTTGTGTTGAAAGAATCCTCTAGTCTTCGAAATAATTTACGAGGAGATGATGGCTCAGATAAAGAGTAAGATAGAGGTACTTTATTTACAGGTTTCCCACCAGAGGATATTCCAGCTCTTCTTACCATATCTACCAGTTCCTTCCTACTGGGTGGACCATTCTGAGGAGGTGGACTTTTAGAAGATGAACAGCTGTCTTCCAACTTCTCCATTTCATCAGAAATTAATTTTACTATAATAGAGTATAGTGCCAAGAGTGGGTGTGGTTTTATCTAATGGGGGTGGGGACATGACATCATTATTAGTTTGCCTAGCCTTATATTGTAGAGATCGAGACGCACACCACCACAAATCAGAATCAACTCTAAACCTTAAGATGTCTTTAGAAGACCCTTTTTATACAGTGAGAGAGTAAGTATACCTATATAATATTATTTATAAAGTTAATACTAATTGTTATTTCTTTCCAGTGATGTTAGAGGATCTTTAAATAATGCTCAAGACTTATATACTCAATGGTGTCTATTATTAGAAGGAAAGGCTGATTATGAAAAGCTGCAATCAACTACTACTGACTTGAGATCATGCATTAAGAGTATTGAATGGGATTTACAAGATCTTGAAGAAACTATAAGTATGATAAGTTTTGTCTGTATGTATGTATGTATATTATATTCAACTCTCTTCATATTAGGTATTGCTGAAGCCAATCCTCATAAATTTAGATTGAATGTCGGAGAAATAGAAAGTAGAAAACAGTTTATAAATGACACAAGAACAGTTGTGAATGTAAGCAAGTAAAAAACATGCATCATGTATTGTGCACAGTAGACATAATATGTATGCATACATGTACACAAATGTACATACATGTACATAGTGTAACTACATGTATGCACAGTATAACTATAGTACATGTACACAAATGTACATACATGTACATACATGTACATACATGTACATAGTGTAACTACATGTATGCACAGTATAACTATAGTACATGTACACAAATGTACATACATGTACACGAATATGTATAGTATAACTACATGTACATACATGTAAACGATTGTGTATAGTGTAACTACACATACACAAATGTACATACATGTACACGAATGTGTATAGTATAACTACATGTACACAAATGTACATACATGTACACGAATATGTATAGTGTAACTACATGTACACAAATGTACATACATGTACACAAATGTACATACATGTACACGAATATGTATAGTGTAACTACATGTACACAAATGTACATACATGTACACGAATGTGTATAGTGTAACTACATGTACACAAATGTACATACATGTACACGAATGTGTATAGTGTAACTACATGTACACAAATGTACATACATGTACACGAATGTGTATAGTGTAACTACATGTACACATAATGCACATCTAAGTTGTTATGTATAGCTAGTCATTATACTAATATACTTATGTTTACACTTATGTGTTGTGTATATTTTGTAGTTTACAGAGTTCACAAACAGCTCTGCAATCCTTTGTGTAGACAAAGCTTTTCAAGAGATGTTATCATATTCTGAGTAATAATTAATTGTATTTTATTAACAGAAAGTCAAAATCCATATGAATTCAGATCAAACGCATGGTATAATGGAGTCTATGAGAAGAAAGGTAAGCCTGTTGTTAAAATAAAATACCTTTTTAGTTGAATTATGAGAATATTATGCCAAGAGTTGTACAGGTGTATTCCTTGTATTTACATCATTATGTCAGCTTTCATGTAAACAAATGCATGTATGAGTCATTCCCAACAGATTACTATTACATGATTATACTTCCCTTACACATCCTTCCTCTTTCCCGTGATGTAATATTCATTTTTTTGATAAACAGAACTGTTGCTATAGTAATTATCCATAGTCACAGTAATATAGTCAAGGGAATGGAATTTTAATCACTATAATTATCATAAACTTACAACCAATAGTGTCATTATGTTGAACTCATCAATGTCACCATATGTTATGTTCCAACTCCATACTGTTGTTTACTCTAACACATGTACCCTCCTCCTCCTCCTCTCTTTCTCCTGATTCTCTCAACATAGCAATTATTGAATACCAATATGCAAAAGAAACCTCGAGGACGCTATCAAAAATTGGAAGATGAACTTGAGAGATCTAATCAAGATTTTATTGATCATCAAAAACATCAACAGCAAGTAAGTGTGTTATGTATATAAATTATATGATGTATGTATGTATGTATGTACGATATATGTATGTATGTGCTATGTATGTGTGTGTGTATGTACATGTATGTATGTATGTATGTATGTATGTATGTATGTATGTATGTATATGTATGTATGTATATGTATGTATGTATGTATGTATGTATGTACATGTATATACATGTATATACATGTATGTATATACTATATAGTGTATGTATGTATTTATGTGTGTAATTTAATTATTGTTGTTATATTAGGTTATAATGACACAACAAGATAAGCAAATTGATAGAGTTGGAGACACAATGACTGTATTACATCAAATGGGACAAGACATTGGAATTGAACTAGATGAACAAAACAAGTAAGTCTAAACATTATGTATATATCTGTATATATCTAATATATATGTATTACATTAACAGATTAATAGATGAAATTGATGAAGATATGCAGAGAACAGATACTAGGCTGACATCACTTACTAAACGTGTAAATAAAGCTATAAGGAACTCAAGTGGTACGTTAATTATTATAATAATATTATTATTAATCATGATTATTATGTTTCTTTCTTTATCCAGATCGTTGTCAACTTATTTGTATTGTTATATTAGTAATAATTATTGTAATTATACTTGTAATGTTTTTTGTACCATTTTAAATTATTCAATTTGTCACTTTCTGATTCTGTGTATGTAAAATTTAATTATAAAAAAATTAATTAACTTTATTAAAAGGTGTTACTGCGCATGCGCATAGTTTTGTTGCAAATAACAGCAAATTTCAAAGAGCGGTTTGTAAAAGAACTTTTCAGTAAACAGAACAGGACTATATCTCAACAAAGCAGGACTAAATATGTCTATAGACGATTATATAAAAGTGGAAAAGATTGGGGAAGGTACATACGGAGTGGTTTACAAGGTACAGAGTAGTACATTCACACTATAGTAATTGTATATATATATATATATATATATATATATATATATATATATATATATGTATGTTTATCAGGCTAGACATAAAGTGACTGGGAAGTTTGTAGCATTGAAAAAGATTCGTTTAGAGAGTGAAGAAGAAGGTGTACCTAGTACTGCTATCAGAGAGATATCACTTTTGAAAGAGCTCCAGCATCCTAACATTGTGTGGTGAGAATATACGATCATTTATACTTGTCTATAATATCCATACTCAGTTGTTATGTGAATGATAATTTACACACATGTACATGCATGTATCTAGCTTAATGAAAGGTGAAGTCGAGTGTTATGGCATATGAATTGACAAGTTTTTAAAACCATTTATTATTACAATACCTTCACACTTATTGTAAGTAAGCAGTTAGTTACATGGCCGCATGTATAGGTTAAAGGTGTGGCCGTCATTTTGTGTAACGAAATATGAAATCTATACACTTGTAAATGTACATACATAATTATATAGTTCCTTCTCTCTCTGTAGCCTTGAGTCTATTGTTCATCATGATTCAAAACTATATCTAGTGTTTGAATTTATGAGTATGGATCTGAAGAAATATCTGGACACTATTCCAGCTGGTAAAGGTGTTGATCCAATGGTGGTTAAAGTGAGTTTGTATATTGAACACAGCATGTTTTACATATAATCAGGGCTGTGTATTCAAATCAGTTCACAATTACCTCAAAATTAGTTTGTAATGACTTTATATGTACTATATATAGTGTATAATTATAGGTTAATACTGTAAGTTAACAACAGATTCTAATTTCAGTGTTTTGACAAACTAAAAAATGTGAAGTATTGCTGATAATTTCATCCTAAACTATTTCTCTACTTCTCTTAGAGTTACACTTACCAAATACTACAAGCAACCGTGTTTTGTCATTCACGTCGTGTGATTCATCGAGATTTGAAACCTCAAAATCTTTTAGTAGATACGAAAGGAGCTATCAAATTAGCTGATTTTGGTTTGGGGCGTGCTATAGGAATACCAGTACGAGCATATACACATGAGGTAAGTTAGATTATAATTAATTTGTTAGTTAATTGAATATTGATTATATAGGTAGTGACATTGTGGTATAGAGCCCCTGAGGTACTCATGGGATCGCTGAGGTATGCCTGTCCTCTTGATGTGTGGAGTATTGCTTGTATATTTGCTGAAATGGCTACAAAGAAACCGTTGTTTCATGGTGACTCAGAAATTGATCAACTTTTCAGAATATTCAGGTACTGTTTGTAGATAATAGCATATTTAACATCATCTCATCATTTCCATTACGTCTCAGAATTCTTGGTACACCTACTGATAGTTCATGGCCTGGAGTTTCAGAGTTACCAGATTATAAACCTAATTTTCCAAAGTGGAGCGGGAAATCGTTAACTACAGTGTGTCCTAGTCTTGGTCCTCTTGGATGTGATCTATTACAGGTATATCATCAGTTCACTAACATCCATTATAAAACAATGGTAGACTGGACACAATCAGTTCACTAACATCCATTATAAAACAATGGTAGATTGGACACAATCAGTTCACTAACATCCATTATAAAACAATGGTAGACTGGACACAATCAGTTCACTAACATCCATTATAAAACAATGGTAGACTGGACACACAATCAGTTCACTAACATCCATTATAAAACAATGGTAGACTGGACACACAATCAGTTCACTAACATCCATTATGAAACAATGGTAGATTGGACACATAATAGCTTGCAGTCTTATTATAGTATAATAAATTAGCCCTTTTGCAGTTAGAGTTATCACTTTGTACTTTTTACCAAAAGTACAAGCATAACTTCACATGTTGTAAAATTATGCTTATTTGTTCAGTGATATTCTTTTCAGAGATCATGGGTCAATTAAAAGTGTAATATAGGTGTGTGGAATCTCTAATTAACACTCTTCTTTATAGGAAATGTTAATTTATAATCCTGGGAAAAGACTATCGGCTAAACGAGGAATGAAACATCCATATTTTGATGATCTTGATAAATCCACTCTCCCATCTCCTACTCCATGAATATAGGGGGTAGCCCCTAACTATCTCACAAACTAATTACGCTCATATTCTATGTCATGTGACCGGTCTTACAGACAATATATATAATTGCATATACAAGCTTAATAAATACTTTTATTAAAATAGGACTTCTTACAATGTGTATAATATTATAATTTAGGATAAATTATGTTTTATGTGGTCCAATACAATATGTGGGACTTCTTGTTTGACATAATGAGTGGGTGGGGCTGTAATGAGCTGGTCCTGGGGTTGAGGCTAGAAATCCAATTATTAATGATGATAATATGTCATTTTATAACTTACTCTGTCTTGATGGTGTTCTTGATTGGTTTATTGTGTATACTGGTCCATTGTGTAGAGTGACATCCTTGGCTTTACCTGTATTATATGTATTTGGGGCTACTCTCTGATATTCTGAATGATAAAATGATTATAATTATAAATGTATAGTTAGTGACTTACCATACTGAACTGAAGTCTTCTTGGTTCTTTTTCCCATTGTATAAGACGGAGAGGTTCTCAGGTAAGGGCAAGGGTTCCCAATTGTTTGTTGTATTTTATACATACTAGGACTGGGTGTCTAATAGACACATCATTGATATGTAAGTCTTACAAGCCTGACTCCACTTCTGTTTCTTATCAGAGAGCTGGGAGAGACAATTCTTTCCCACTCTTGTGATATCAAAATGGAGTGCAGTCTGGCTGTGAGAAATAGATTATAACTGACCTTATCTTCATTATTAGTATGTCTTATATTCTGTTTTAATGGGTTATAGTAATATTTAATTCCACCTCTACTACTAAACGAAGAGGTAGCAATATTATATTGACAAGGAGATGGTGTCCAAAGAGGTCCCAGTGGTAAAGGTGGACGAGATGATATGCATTGCTTGAGTCCTAATTAAGTGAGTACTTATTAAAGTTAGATAATATTTATATGCATAGTACCAAGTTTTGAAGCCTTAGGTTTTTCTGTAGTGTAATATTGCAGTGGATCATTGGATTCACTTCTGTATGATAGAGTTTATACAATATAATGAGGTATCATAGTAAACTTACTGTGAGCATCTCTCTACTAATCTCTTAGGTTTTCTTCTAGGTCGTCCATTTGGTGTCATAATACTCAAATGATCTCTGAACAAATTATAAACTCTCGTTTGATCCATGATCCAGCCCCACCTATCTTCTTTCCAAACTAAACCACACCCATAAATTATTAACCCTTTTCTGTCTCCACATTTGGTCATTGACTCGTTGTCATTGTTTAGTTGGAATGGCGGATCCTAGTGAAAAGACAGATGTACCATTTATGTCCAATACTACTCCAACATACAGGTAATAACCTGATTTAACATTGTATTAATCACGTGTTTGTCATGTGCTTGTTTTGTAGCTCTTCACAGATCAACTTGAGTCCTGTTCCTATTAATATAACCACACCTTCTTTCTCTTCTCCTACATTCCTTTCTCCTGAACTGTCATCACGTACTCGCTACCAATCAAGTCCCAGAACAAGTACAAATATTACGGTTAGTGAACATACAATAATCATGTGATCATATGACCACTCCCCCTTTCAGTCATCTAGTGATTTACACGATAAGATAACAACTTTAAGAGATGAAAATTCTCATTTAGTTTCACAAAGTCAACGTCTATTGAATAAATTAGAGGGAACATCCAGTCAACTTCATGTAGCAAAAAGGAAGGTACTTACTAGTAGCCATTTTATTTGTACTTCAATTCAGGGTGTGGAAAATAGTGTTGTTTGAATAATAATGTCCACTTTTAGTTATAGTTAATGTTAACTAAACAACACAAGTGGAAACATTGAACCAGTGCTGGACATTTTGACCTATTTTCACCTCTTTTGTCCTGCTCGTCATATACTTTGTATACAGTTCAGTTTCAATTTACCAGACATTCACTAGATTTATTAGACATCGCTTGTATGACTGATTGTTACCTTACTTTGATCTCCCTTTCATTTGTCATAGATTCATACTCTAGAAAATAGATTAAAAAGTAACAGTTCTGATTCAATGAAAGATGATTCAATAAAATCGTACTCACCAAATAACAAATCAATATCTCCTTTGAAAAAAGATAGTCCTAAAAATGATGAATGGTCTTTGAAACAAAAGACACTTCAAAATCAATTATCTGATGTTCAGCAGGAATGTAGGTTTGTGAACAAACATGTCTTGTCAATTCTCAGTCTATCTATCTATCTATTTGTCTATGTCTATCTATGTTAATCTTCTATTTATCTATCTATCTGTATGCATGTCTATTTGTCTGTCTAGATATCTATCTATCTATCTATTTGTCTATGTCTATCTATGTTAATCTTCTATCTATCTATCTATCTGTATGCATGTCTATTTGTCTGTCTAGATATCTATCTATCTATCTATTTGTCTATGTCTATCTATGTTAATCTTCTATCTATCTATCTATCTGTATGCATGTCTATTTGTCTGTCTAGATATCTATCTATTTGTCTATGTCTATTTATGTTAATCTATCTATCTATCTATCTGTCTGTATGCATGTCTATTTTTCTGTCTATATATCTGTCTATCTATCTATCTATCTATCTATCTATCCGTCTGTTCATTCATTAGACGATTACATGATGCTTGTTTGGAGGTTGAAAAGAGATCAAATAGAAAAGTGACGGACCATTTGGATAGAGTAAGTAATGTTATTTTAGAGTATATATTTGTTATTATATGACCTCTGCTTTTAGCCTTTATCATCACAAAGTTGGAGAGGATTTCCATCATCTAATTCCTATTCTATTGGATACTCATTGAGTAGAGAACCACCTCATGAACACAATCCTTCATTTGGTATCAGTAAAAGTAGTTTTCCGACAACCATAAAACCAACATTCAGTGACAGTATAGGTAGCTCGTATGCTAAACCTCCAGATAGTGGATTAGACCGGTCTTTATCAGGTAGTAATACTAGTTTATCCAGTATCAAGTCAGCAAGAGAACCAATGATTTCTTCAATCAATCGAACTACATTTAGATCAGCTTATTCTAGTATGTTAGATGGTAATAGTGGAAGTAGTAATATTTTGGAATTAGAGAGAGCAAAATCCAAAATTAGGAAGTTAGAAAAACAGGTTAGTTATTATAAAAAGGATTCTACATTTAATTAATTAACTTATAATTTAAATGTTCATTATTTGAGTAGCAACTTATGTTAATGTGTTTACATTCTCGACCTCAAAATTAGGATACGATGACTTTAATAGTGTATAGTTTAATGTCATAAGGTTAATACATGATACTCAATAATGAAGCAATGAATTGAACTTTGATATACACAAAAAAGAATGGGAAGGATAAGTATATGAAAATGGTGCAGGTAAAACGTTTGTTTCATTCGAAATTAAAGTTATAAACATTTTTCTGAGATCATGGTGAATGTGAATGATCTTTGGTATCACAGTATAGTGAGTGGAGAGTTTTAACTGAGCTTTATTAAGAATATTTCAACCTGAAGGTTTACTTTACTGAGTATTTTATTGATAATTATGTGATAATTATGTGATAATTATGGTTTTCAGTTAATAATATTTTATTAATAGGTATCAGTATTAGAACAACAATTGAAAGATAAAAACAAGTCATCAGAATCACATGTACAGGAACTTACTAAATTAAGAACACAATTAGCACAAGAAAAAGCATCTAATTCCATATCATTACATCAATCACAAGAGAAAGCAGCAAGGTATGTAGTCTCTTGAATTAGTTTCTAAACGTATCTTCCTCCTCATCCTAATCAGTGAGTTAGGAAGATTGAGAGC
This sequence comes from Petrosia ficiformis, assembly GCA_947044365.1. Classification (NCBI taxonomy): domain Eukaryota; kingdom Metazoa; phylum Porifera; class Demospongiae; order Haplosclerida; family Petrosiidae; genus Petrosia; species Petrosia ficiformis. The sequence continues at coordinate 303,744 of OX345639.1, forward strand.
ATTAAATACAGAACGGTGTAATGAATTAGAATCACAGCTGATAAAAACAAGAGAAGATAAAGAAAAATTTAAAGAAGAGGCTAGCAAGCTAAGAAATTCTCTAAAAGGTACATGAGAATAGTAACACTAATAATATATGTGTAATCTACCAACTTAATTAATTATTAATAAAGATAGATTTAACAAGTATAATTATTATAATGGTTTCTGTTCCATGATCTTGTCTAGTATGTCAGAATGAAACTAAAGTACACTCGGACAATGTATCTCATTTATTAGCTCAACTAGATGGAGAAAGAGCATCACATAGGTATATAATATATTATTTCATTATCTGATTCAAATGTTGTCTAATTCACTGAAGAGAATCTCTAGAGCATCTCAGAGGAGAGGCCGAGATTGGGCAAAGAAGAGTTGGAGAATTACAGCATGAACTGAAAGCTTGTCAACAACAGCTAACAAGCTGTTTGAGAGAAGTTGAAGTAGAAAAGGAGGACAGAGAAAAGGAGAGTCATGAACTTGGAGAACATGTAAAGAGAATATCTGTCTGTCTGAATATATCCATCTATATATCTATCTATCTATCTATCTATCTATCCACCAATCTATCTATCCATCAATCTATCTATCCAGTATCCACCAATCTATCTATTCATCCATCCACCAATCTATCTATCCATCCATCCACCTATCTATCTATCCATTGATCTATCTATCCACCAATCTATCTATTCATCCATCCACCAATCTATCCATCCATCCACCAATCTATTTATCCATTGATCTATCTATCCACCAATCTATCTATTCATCCATCCACCAATCTATCCATCCATCCACCAATCTATTTATCCATTGATCTATCTATCCACCAATCTATCTATCCATTGATCTATCTATCCACCAATCTATCCATCCATCTACCTATCTATCTATCTATCCATTCATCCACCTATCTATCTATTATCTATCCACCAACCTATCTCTGTTCATCAGGTATCTCTACTAACATCACAATTACAACAGTGTAAAGAACAGCTCACTGAGGCCAGCAAAACAATCCATCATTTACAAAATCAATTAGAACTAAATGAAACTCAATTGAAAGAAAAAGTTGATGGAACTGAACAGAAAACTAGAAATTTGACCAATCAAATTAGAGAGAGTGAATTAGCACGGCAATCGTTGTTACAGAAGCTTGAAGCATCTAATGCTGAAGTGACAATGCTATCTCATCATATTTCAAGGCTACAAGAATCTTCTTTGTTGTCTCACCAACTTGAAGGTGAGGTAATGCAGCTCCGACAATCCCTAGCAGATCAACAGTCTCAAAGATTGGAACATCAGCAAGCCAGAGAAAGATGTGAGAAAGAATTGGATATATTGAAAACTGAGGGTAAGCAATTTAGAGACAGACTAGAACAGTCGAGTAAGCAACTCTCTGAAATGCAACAAAGATCTGAAGAATGGAGGAAAGATAGAGAAAGTTTAAATAAAAGAATTAAAGAGGTAGTTAGTATAATGGACACAGAGTTTTTGATATGTTTTGAAGCATGGGCCAAAATAGTGTGTGTGCCATTGGGAATACATCTTGAGGCAATTAACAAATAGTTAATGCTGTTAGTGATAATATAATCATAATTAACTATGCCATGTGGCCAAAGAGAGCACTGTGCAGTGCCAAATAAGAAGCACTTTGGACCAACAATGCACCAATTGAGAATATCAAAAATTCTGAGTGGTTATCATTTGGAAATTATAAATAAATTATTTCTTTCTTTATAGTTACAGATACAATATGACAGGAAGTTACAGGATAATGACATATTGAAATCTAAATTAGAACAATCACAACATGGAAATGAATTGAAAGAGAATGAACTTTCTTCCTCATTAACTCAAATGCAACAAGAACTAGCAAAGAGAGCTCAACAGGTATACAAATATAGGAAACAGGTATAGGAAATAGGTATATAGAACGGGTATAGGAAACAGGTATATAGAACAGGTATAGGAAATAGGTATATAGAACAGGTATAGGAAACAGGTATATAGAACAGGTATAGGAAACAGGTATATAGAACAGGTATAGGAAATAGGTATATAGAACAGGTATAGGAAATAGGTATATAGAACACGTATAGGAAACAGGTATATAGAACACGTATAGGAAACAGGTATATAGAACAGGTATAGGAAACAGGTATATAGAACAGGTATAGGAAATAGGTATATAGAACACGTATAGGAAACAGGTATATAGAACACGTATAGGAAACAGGTATATAGAACAGGTATAGGAAACAGGTATATAGAACAGGTATAGGAAACAGGTATATAGAACAGGTATAGGAAACAGGTATATAGAACAGGTATAGGAAACACGTGTATAGAACTGGTAAATATATAGAACAGGTATAGGAAACAGCTATATGAAACAGGTATAGGATAGAACAGGTATATGAAACAGGTATAGGATAGAACAGCTATATGAAACAGGTATAGGATAGAACAGGTATAGGATAGAACAGGTATAGAGATGATAGTTTCTGCTCATAACAATCCACAACTATTAACAATACATTATATTAATAGTTATGAGCAGAAACTATCATCTCTCTATACATCCTGTACAACTAATTTATTTGTAGTACAATATATAACTAATTGATAGACACAACTATACTTGCTCTATTTGTCTTAGATAGTTTATTAGTAAATTAAACTAATATACTTATTAGGTAATGGAGTTAGATAGCTTATTACGAACACATCAAGCTGAGACTACAACTAAGAGACTTGAATTAGAACGAACTCTTGCTCAAAGACAAGCTGATCTTCACACAAAACAACAAGATATAGATGAACTCTCATGGAAACATAGTCAAGCCATGAATGTATGAAATACTAATCAATACTTGACATTACTAATCAATACTTGATACTATTAATCAATACTTGACATTACTAATCAATAATTGATACTACTAATTATACTTGACATTACTAATCAATACTTGACATTACTAATCAATAATTGACATTACTAATCAATACTTGACATTACTTGACATTACTAATCAATACTTGATACTACTGATCAATACTTGATACTACTGATCAATACTTAATACTATTAATCAATACTTGATACTACTGATCAATACTTGATACTACTGATCAATACTTAATACTATTAATCAATACTTGATACTACTGATCAATACTTGATACTACTGATCAATACTTGATACTACTGATCAATACTTAATACTATTAATCAATACTTGATACTACTGATCAATTCTTGATACTACTGATCAATACTTGACATTACTAATCAATACTTGATACTACTGATCAATACTTGATACTACTGATCAATACTTAATACTATTAATCAATACTTGATACTACTGATCAATACTTGACATTACTTGACATTACTTGACATTACTAATCAATACTTGACATTACTAATCAATACTTGACATTACTAATCAATACTTGACATTACTAATCAATACTTGATACTGAAGTTGTTATTGTACACTATAGACGATTGAAGAGCTCAAGGAGAAACTATTGTTAAAAGAAGAGAAAGTGTCTACCTCTGATCTGTTACAAAAAAAGGTAAATTTCAGTTTCCAAACATTTTAACAGTATTTATATTATTAGGAGCTTTTACTGGTGGAAGTTCAATCTCAAGTTCGTCATCTTCAGCAACAGTGTAGTATTAAAGAACAGGAAATAATTTCTCTGAAAGGAAGAAAAGGACATGAAAAAGACCAGATAAATGAACTGATGAGGCTAAACCAGCAGCTTAAGGAAGAAGTGAATGGATTGAAGAATGATAAGAAGAGAATACAACTAGAATCCAAAGAACTTAGTGCCAGTAGTCTGGCTTCACAAGATCAACAAATATCTCGCCTCAAGCAACAAGTTCAACAGCTTCTAGGACAAGAGAGAATGAAACAAGAGGAAGTCTCACGATGTCGAGCACAGGTAGCATCTCTGTCAGCTGAACTTGCTGTTGAGAGACAAATGGTAGAAGAAACCAGACATCAACTAGCTTTAACAAGGGCTTCACAGAATTCATTTCCACATCTTATATCACTCCCTCAGAAATCTGGTGATATGATGAGTGATGTTGAATTTCTTCAGCTACCATCCTCAAAGCCGTCAATTCACATGTAAGTTAACAATTCTTAATTAATTTTATATAATTATTTTAATTATTTTTAATTCTTCAGTCCTTTACCAGCTGTAGTACCGTCATCCAATCAAAGCAGTATAATTCATATTTAGAAGTATATTGACAACATAATGTAACCTAGCAACCGATTTTTAAGTCTATTTATATAATGTACTTATAAATTATTTTACAATCATGTTTTAGGAAGTGTTTAAGAGACAATCTCAGACACAGCTCTGGATGTACTTGTACCAAATGTCATACCATATTTATACTTTTGACCTGCAGAGAGAGAGAATGAGATGAACCTAGTGAATGTAATAATTAAGTATTGCATGTGTTGACCTTGTATATGTCCAGTATAATGAGGCATTAAACCACGACCCTTCTTGTATAAAATAGATGTTGAAGATGTTGGTCGAGGCGTTCTTTTCAATATGACGGGTTTTTTAAGAGAAACCTCCAATCTTTCACACTCTTGTGCATGCTCTCGAAGAGCGTTGCGAGTAATAATGGGGTACCCTTGTCCAATGTACTTCTGGGTCTTAGGTATGAAGCCAGTATACCCAGACATAAAGTATTTTTGGGGGTGTCCATCGGGCATGTAAAATGGTGAAATGGAGTGTTGCTTAGCATACATTGGTAAGTATGCCTTTGGTTTTGGAGCAATGGGTTTAAGAGGAGTTTGAACATATACAGGAACTGAAGAAGACTTAATACGACCTCCTCTTATTTCCTCCATTTTATTCTTGTATTGTTGTTGATCTTTCTTAAATCCGGTGACTGCGTAATGACATGTCTCGGCATAACGTTTACCAAAATGGTTCAATCCCTTTGGAATATATCCAGTATAGCCCGGGACCATTTGTGGCATGTATTTCTGATTACCCCAAATATGATCACTATCATATACAGGACTAGAGAATATATCCTCCTAATAAGAATGAAGAATTAATTATACATCTATTAATAGACAATGCTACTGATTGTTACTATAAATAGATTTACTATGTTACTTTAATAGTAACAATTGAATCTATTTTTAGTAACAATCATTAGCATTGTCTATTAATAGTAACCTAGTTGAATCTATACATAGTAACAATCATACTATTGTGTATTAATAGTATTGCACAATAATACTGCTATATAATTTATAGTCAATTAAGTTACTATTAATAGACACATAATAGACAACATTACTATCAACTACTATGAAGAAACAAGTCACCTTGTGTAGAGGAGGGAGCGATGGCTCTGTATCTGTTAGCACAGGGTTACCAGAAGATGCAACAGATTTGTCTGTTAACAGTTTGTGAGTATGACCTCCAAATGTTTCACCTAATTTATACTTGAATTGAGGTACATATCCACAATACCTGAAGACAACGACTAATATTACTGTATATACATCACATGATAACTTACCCAGGTATGTGGTATGGATCAGGTGTCATTAAAGTAGATTTTTTACCCATGTTGTGTGCACTTCTTTCCCTTCTTTCCCGGTTGAAGTATTGTTACCATGGAAATAGTTTCGCGCATCGCGTAGCTAAGCAGCCCCTCCCTGACCGTCGACCCTCGCCTCGCCTCAGATCGACGCGATGTGCATGGATCGGGTGGGGCCCTGCAATAATCAGTTCATGACACTCTTCATAATTTATCATTAATTTTCTGAGATGTGAAATAAAAGGGTGTGCATGTGACATCATCATACAATACACATAAAATATTTACACTATACATAATCATGGTGAAATTTTAAAATTGAAAAAAAACCAACAATATCAATATGCCAAAAACTCACAGTGATGGGGTTGCTATGGATACAAATAATTATGATACAATAATTGGTTAACTAGTTAGTTGGAGAGTTATGGTTTGAAAGGTGAAGATTGTTTATCTCGTTTTTGACCATATGAAGGAATACTCTTGCTACGTCCCTTGAGTTGTAATATAGATTCTTCAAGACACTGGTTTATGTTTTTAATACTTTGATACTTGCGTTCAATGCTCTATAATATTAGAATAAAAGGGTTAATTATTATAGAAGCAATGGGGTTAATAATGTTCACCTCATTTTTATCATGACATTGTTTTTGTAATTTGGCTAAATTGTTCCTTAGTTCCAAAATCTCCTTTTCTTGTTTTACTAACTTCTCATCTTTCTCTCTTACCAATGCTTTCAACATCTTTAAATCTTTCTTTGATGTGTGGAGCTGCTTCTGAAAACCTATATCGCATTAAAATGTTTGTGAAATGCTCACCAAACAATACAACTGTTACTATAAATAGATTCAAATATGTTACTATTAATAGCTAGGCAATATGTATTGTTACTATTAAAAGACAATACTGTATTACTATAAATAGACTGAACTATGTTATTATTAATAGTCTAATAGACAATACCATTGTGTTACTATTAATACACTGAACTATGTTACTATTAATAGTCAATACTTATTGTTACTATTAATAGACAATACTACTGTGTTACTGAACTATGTTACTATTAATATACAATATTATTGAATAATGTAAATACCTTCTTTCTCATTATTTAAAGTCTCATTAAGAGACTGAAGTTGATGTAATTCAGTGTTTTCACGACATAGCATTGCCATGGTGAGTTTTTGCTGATGATATAACTCCTCAACTACCAACTGTTCCTTCGTCATTAATTCAATCTAATGAATGAATGTATATATATATAAGTATTATCAGTAATGGATAGTTGACTTCTTGTAAAATCTTATTAACCAAAGGTCTATAGCTCCAGTTAAATTACTTTAGGTGTTACCACACTTAATGTGTTTGAATGCTTAAACTATTATATAGTTGTATTATAGACTACCTGAGTTTGTAGTTCGGATGTTTCACTTAGTTTAGCTTTTAATGTAATATTTTCTTCTTCAAGTGACAAGGTTGTTTGTAAGTTCTACAAATGAAATATATAATTGTCAATACATCCATCTATCTATCCATACGTCCATCATCCATCCATCTATCTATCCATACGTCCATCATCCATCCATCTATCTATCCATACGTCCATCCATCCATCCATCCATTACATACCCGAGTTAGTTCTTTATTCTTCCTCTTCATAAGAGTCATTTCTTGTTTTAATCTCTCTACTTCATTTTTCAATTCACTGTTATTAACATGTAACTGTTTATTCTCTGTTAATAGTTTATCATTAGTAACTTTAGACTCTGGAGAGCTAATGAGTTTCTCTGACTGTAGATTACTAATCAACTCCTCTTGATGATGAAGTCTGCAACGCTACATTTGAAATAATAATAGTTTATAACCACCAGTGCAATGATACAAGAATCCCATTGGCTAGTGTAATTATGACATTCAATACATCACAAATCTCATTGGCTAGTGTAATTATGACATTCAATACATCACAAATCTCATTGGCTAGTGTAATCATGACAACTTACCAATGCCAATATTTCATTTTCTAGTTTACTAGTAGTTCTAGCTTTATTCATTAATTGTCTATTTCTTCTGGCGTGTAGCTGACACTGGTGTCTCTCAAACAACACCTGGCTATGTAACATGACAGCTAGAGCAGTTTTCACACCAAGTTCTTCAGAGTGAGGACACCCTCCATAATGATCCCAATCTATTCCTTCCAGTTTTGTCAGAGGAATTTCCTTCGGTTTACCAAGATATAAAAGATGCCCATTACAAATGTACTGGTCTAAAGCCCCAACAGGAGAAAGTGGTGAGCATACTTGTATGTTGCCATGACAACTCTTCTTATCTGAAGATACAGTTTGAGGTAATAACAAAGGCATTTTGGTTTCTTCTTCCTGTGGAGTTAGTGTAGCTGAGCTCTCAAAAGAACCAAAGGTTATAAAAGAGGGTCTGTGTTTTGAAGAAACAAGATGTGGGATTTCATTTGAGCTATCTAATGACTTGTGATTTTGTTCATCGGCAAGCTGTTCCAGTTTCTCTTGTATAGAATTATCGATCACAGGATACGAGCCAGGTAATTGAGTATGGACTATGGGTTCTAATGTTGTGGTGATAGGAGCTGAAAGGGATAATCTTTCATGACACTCATCACTTCCAGAACCTGAGTCACCAATACTTACTGAACAAGAGGAGATTTCACGAGGTATGACTTGTTCAGTTTGATGAATAGGAAGAGGAGGGGAAGAAGAAGATAGCCGCTGAAATCCTGTAATATGTAAGCTATTTGAAAGGTCCTCTTTTACACTTTTATTACAAGTAGGTAGTACTTCAGATTGAGTGAGGTCTTCTCTGGCGCCTACTGCAGCATGAAAATCAGACACAGATATATTTGTGAACTCCTCTCTTTCTGTTTTTGTATTATGTTTACGAAAAAAGTTACTAAATCTTTCTCTTAAACTCACAGAAATACTACTCGCAGACTTTATAGGTGAAGATCTACCAGATGTATTTCGAGAGGATATAGGAGATCTTTGAGGTGGGTGTGTCTCACTAGTCATGTTACTCATTATGCTTTTCGCATCACCTTCAACAGATGCTGTTGGTGAGTAATTAAATGTAAACTTATAAGTGGAATTATTGACTGGAAGAGGTGTGGTCTGTATGCTACTGTTAGCAGATGTACAAGAATCTGAGCGAGGACTTGAAAGATTCGTTACATGGCTAAGTCTACTTATATTGCCTGGAGTGTCAACAGGAGTCACCTGACCAAAGGTTGCCATGGGTGACCAAATAGTTGCCATCTCAGATGCTTCTAGACTTCCGCAATATTTTGAATCAAATGTTGAAGTGTTACTAAAAGTGTTACACGAAGGAACTTGTGTGTGTTCTGATAATGTGTGTTGATGACTCTTCTTCAGCTCTATAAATAAATACATAATTTATGTACAAGTAAAAATAATTATATTGATTAAACTATGTTACTATTAATAGACATTGCTATTGACTGTTACTATAAATAGATTCACCAGCTATGCTACTATAATAATAATACATGTTGAATCTATTTATAGTAACAATCATAATAACATAAATTATGTAATGACTCAGCTCTACAAATAAATACATAATTTATATACAAGTAAAATACGTACATCTAATTGTATTTTTAACTGCTTTTCACTAATTATTGAGGTCAGAAAAATTTGGTAACTAAGAGAGTTACTCTCCCTGGATACCAAATTTAGTTGGCTTCCCACACAAAATGGCTGCTAATTAGCAAGCATTTAGTATTATGGTATGGGGTGCTGTTTGTGTCAAAATTCGATAACAATCGATATTTAGTAAATATCGACGATGCTTAGTATATATCGACGATCCTGACAAACTGGGGGGGTCTTTCCCGACTCAAACAACATGGATGATAACCCTAACGATCCCAGGGCTTAAACTCCCCCAGTTTGTCAGGATCGTCGATATATACTATACTAAGCATCGTCGATATTTACTAAATATCGATGGTTTTCCTAAATATCGATTGTTATCAAATTTTGACACAAACGGCACCCCATATTATGGATTCATATCATATTCATGTTACATACCTTTTAGCTGATGTTCAGGTGTGGGTATGTCAAACTGGACAAGATTAGGATCAATACATAAAGATAAAGCCAGAGTACCTATCTCATGAGGTTCACGGGATCTCCATCTGTTGTGTGTTTATATATAAGTACATATAATTAAATACTCAAATTAAATTAATTTTAATAGTAGCATGGAGAGTGGAGACAAAACATACTATTAAAAGGTTGAAGTACAAATGTGTGTTATCATTGCTTATCAGTTATGTATTTCAAAAGTTCAAATACCACCCATCCATTAAATATCAAATAACAGACAAGGTTACTATGAATATGATGCTTACAGTTCATAAGCCATAGTTTATACCATTTTTAGTTTTTATAGTATAGTTTGGACAGATAGAGGTAGGTAGAGTTTTAGGGAAGGAGAGATAGTTTTAGGGTACAAAGGGCAGGAGACTATATTCTTATTAATAATATTTTTATTCAGACTATTTTGCAGGTGGTGTGTTAACTAGCTGTCAAAACATTGCTATTTGAGAGTTTTGTTTAACTACACCACAAACAACTAAGGTTTAGGTGGTGAGGGTGAGGATTGCTTTAGGGTTTGAGTGTGAGGACTAGTTTAGGGTTTGAGGGTGAGGATTAGTTTAGGGTTTGAGGGTGAGGATTAGTTTAGGGTTGAGGGTGAGGATTAGTTTAGGGTTTGAGGGTGAGGATTATTTTAGGGTTTGAGGGTGAGGATTAGTTGACATAGTATTGTATATCTCACTTTGATTTTTGTTCTTCTTGAGATGGTAATTCAGTTACCAGGTTAGGGTGAAGTTGTACGTGATGAAATAGAGGCTGAAGAGAGGAACAATCACATGACCACATTACATATTAATGAATATAATTATATATTACATTACATGTCATGTGAAGCAAAACAGTTGATTTACAGATTATTTGTTATATGAACAGTACTATGTGTAACAGTAGTATATAACTATGTGTAACATATACACATGTATATAACTATGTGTAACAGTAATATATAACTATGTGTAACAGTAATACATAACTATGTGTAACAGTAATACATAACTATGTGTAACAGTAGTATATAACTATGTGTAACAGTAATACATAACTATGTGTAACAGTAATACATAACTATGTGTAACAGTAATACATAACTATGTGTAACAGTAATACATAACTATGTGTAACAGTAGTATATAGCTATGTGTAACAGTATTATATAGCTATGTGTAACAGTAATACAGTAGCTGACTAATAGTTGACCTATTAGTATTAGGTTTGTTTCAAAGGTCACTAATATAATTACATGGTATTGTAATACTTCTAACTTATATGGCTTGAAATTGAAGAGGTCATTTTAAATTTACAGATAATTCAATTATGTTACAAGGCGTAGTATAAAGGTCATTGTATATTAACATACAAGACAAAAAAATAATAATTTAATTGTGTTATAAGGTTTCACACACATGAGGCCATTTGGGATAAACACAATATTAATATCATAATCTCATTAAAGACATGAGGCAGCCAAGATAAACACACACACACACACACACACACACACACACACACACACACACACACACACACACACACACACACACACACACACACACACACACACACACACACACACACACACACACACAATACAGCCATATATTGAATGCACATATAACTCACTGCAATAGTTTCATTATAAGTATCAACTTCTCCAGTAGGACCAAATCTTGCTTTTAAGTAGTTTATGAACATGCATGGATAGAGAGCATATAATTGTAGAAACAAGTAAAACACTGCAATATCTAGTCCAAGATATATCTCTAAGGGTAGCTTGTCTAAATGAAGATAGATAGTAATGAATTATTAATTAGTCTATTTTTACTTACTTATTGTACTTTTTAAAGTAGCTAAACGAGTGAAAATCTCAAATATGTCAGGTAAATGTTTAGAAATACGAAATGGAGAGAGAGGAATTAGAGCACATAGAATATAAACAGTACTTGTTAGTACAATAAGATCTGGACTTGACTATTGAGAGAGAGAGAGAGAGAGAGAATGAATGTCATGATATCTATAATATATTAATTATTATATATATAGTTGGGACAAATATCTGAACACTATTCAAGACCATTTAAATCATATATTCTATTTAAGGATACAATACAGAAATACTATATATATATATATACTAGTTATAATTTAGTTAGTTAGGTGGCCAGCTGCTGAAAAACATCACAACAGCCCTATAATGAAAAACAATTGCTTCAATTGTAATATAACAATAGGTATTGATAATGACTTACTCTTAATAGCTGTAATAATACAGTGAAAACAGGAGAATCCACAGTCTTGTACAACCAGCTAGCCTAAGTAAAGGTATTGTGTAAAAACACTTTATTATAATATCAATAGATCTATGAATATGTGTATACTTAAGAGATGGCAAACATATATCCCCCAGCTGCCATTACAGATAAAGGAGAGGTTGGATTAATGGCTTCTCAGTTGATTTAATTGTATAAACTAAATTACAAAATGACAAGCATAAGAAAATTAGCAAATTTCCTTTTTTCATTAGTTACAAAATACAGGAGTATATATACACAGATATAATATATGTATGTATGTGAAATATACATACCTGTCCATTTAGCATGTGAGCCAGTAAACGTAGGGCTGGAAGACACAAGTGTTTCCGTAACAAACAGTCATGGAGTTTTGCAAAAAAGTCCTGTAAGATAATGAACTCAATAGTAATAGTAATACAATAGTGTGGTGTATTATACATTGGTAGACATGTTTTATGATATATTAATAACCTGAGAATGAAGGTCTTTCAATGATGTTAATATTCTCAAACCAGTTTCTGAGCCTGTGTGCAGTTGATGATCAACAAGCTCGTTAAGCAACTCTGGCTCACGAACTGCACCAAGAGAACTTCTCAACTGCTGAACAACTCTTTGCAACACAGCTAGGTCCCCACTTTCGAGTCTTGACAGCTCTTCAGAGATATTCATGGCCAGTAAAGGAGTACCCTCTTCACTGGAAAGCTGTCAACTCTTCGAGTCTTTCCTTCATAAATGAGCGCTCTCCGTTCACTATCGTGTTATATACCGGATACCCTGAAACCAGCCCCTCCCTTCATTATGCAAAGCACATGTGCAAATCATGTCCATAGAAGAAAGGCTTGGTAGATTGGATTATAGGAATAAGGAAGCAGAGAAGGCTCTCAAGCAGCTGGAAACTTGTATTGAGATCATCCAACAAAAATCAAGTCAGTTAATTACAAAAATTAATTGTTTTTTAAATTAATTTAATTATAATCATTATTTTGTAGAGGATGGAGTGATTTCTAATGTAAGTGAGGTACTAATCATAGATTATTCAATTATTATTCCATTTTAATAAGAAAACTGAAATTATGAAAGAACTAGAGAGAGAGAATATCAAACTAAGAGAGGAAGCTCAAAAACTAAAAGAGAAACTAACTCAATTGGAATTCCTCAACGGAAGTACATAAAATTTAATAATGAATATCACATGTACATATTAATGTATGTGTGTGTATGTATGTGTGTATGTATGTATGTATGTATGTGTGTATGTATGTATGTATACATGTATGTATGTATGTGTGTGTGTATGTATGTATGTGTGTGTGTATGTATGTATACATACAATACATACATACGTACATACACACATACGTGTGTATGTATGTATGTATGTATTGTATGTATACATGTATACTGTATGTATTGTATGTATACATGTATGTATTGTATGTATACATGTATACATGTATACATGTATGTATGTATGTATGTATGTATGTATGTATGTATGTTACGTATTATTATATTTATGTATATACAGTTGAACAGATTCCACTACCTAAGTCTGATAATCAACATTGTAAAGTGTCTCAACCTCCACAAATCCCATCTGGAACTGAACCCCTCCCAACAGCAAAAAGTAAAGGAAAAAATGAAGAAAAAAAGAAAAAAGAAAAAGTTAAAAAAGAAAACAGTGGTGTTACAGGTAGTACAGGTATAGTCTATTACAAACAGCCTGTCTTTAATACCTGACATGTTTGGGAATACTGGGTTTATAGGGACATTATAAGATCCAAGGGAAATGGTTACCACTAGAAGAGGAACTAGAGAGGAAAAGAGACTCAATTATTATTAACTGAACAGGCTGATAGATAGATACAATTACACAAACAGACTGATAATGAAATGGTGATTATGAGTTGTGATGGTGTGTGAATAGTGATAATGAAAGTGCTGAACATGAGTTGTGAATAGTGATAATGAAAGTAGTGATTATGGGTTGTGGTGATGTGTGAATAGTGATAATGAAAGTAGTGGTGATCATGGGTTGTGGTGATGTGTGAATAGTGATAATGAAAGTAGTGATTATGGGTTATAGGGATGTGTGAATAATGATAATGAAGTAGTGGTGATCATGGGTTGTTAATTGTGTGTAGTGTGTAATTGATGACTGTATTAAGTGGTGATATTCACAGGTGGTGACAAACCAGTTGATGTATCTAGATTTGATCTTCGGGTAGGACAAATAATATCAGTAAAGAAACATCCGGATGCTGATACTCTTTATGTTGAAGAAAGTGAGTAATGTGTGTATGAATGGAATGACAGAATTGATATATGTATGTACATGTATCTATGTTTCATGGATGTATGTATGTGCGTATATACATGTATGTACATGCACATATATGTATGTACATGCATATATATGTATGTATGTATGTACATGTGTGTACATGTATCTATGTTTCATTGATGTATGTACATGTATGTGCGTATGAATCTACGTAGGTATGTATGTATCTATCTATGTATGTACATGTATATAATGGTTTGCATTTTTAGTTGAACTAGGAGAAGAAAGACCTAGAACTGTATGCAGTGGATTAGTACAAAATATTCCAATAGATCAAATGGAGGTTAGAATAACATAGTCTCTATAAAAAGGGTTAGTCTTTGAACTGTTCCATTTGATCTTTACATATATAATGACAACATATAGCTATAGATAGAGAACACCTCTGTTATCAATGCTTGTGGTTACTATTATGTAGGTACATCATGTAGTCCAGGTGTTCAGTTCATGGAATGGAGGAAGGGTGTAGTAATCATAATATATAGTGTTATATAATTATGTATTTCATATTAGAACCGAATGGTGCTGTTGTTGTGTAACTTAAAACATGCCAAGTAAGTATATGTGTATGTATAAATATTTATTCCATCACAAATAATAATAATAGAATGAGGGGTGTGGTTTCAGAAGCTATGGTGATGTGTGCATGTACACCTCAAAAAACTGAAATATTGGATCCGCCAGAAGGGGCAGTACCAGGAGATAAGATTATTGTTGAGGGATTTATTGGTAAGTTGAGAAGCTCTACAACGTATATAATTTTCATCATCTCTCTAGGAACACCTGATGATGTTTTGAATCCAAAGAAAAAGATATTTGAACAAGTGCAACCGGATCTACTGACAGATGGAAATGGTATTGCTTGTTACAAAGGAATCCCTCTTGAAATTCCAGGGAAAGGTGTGTTCAAGTCACAAACACTACTGAACAGCATTATTAAGTGACATGTGTGTGTGTATTAATGTGAATTGTTTGCAGTTTGATTAATTAGAAAAAAAAGCATTCATTAGTAATTATATTTTATAAAGCATTCATTAGTAATTATATTTTATAAAGCATTCATTAGTAATTATATTTTATAATTGAAGATTCAGGCACACACAATCAATAGATTCGAATCATTTTTTGACTAATGTATCATAATATACTTGTGGACGAGGCATGACTCCATCAATTTCCATTTCTAAGGCATGTGCAATACGTATCAATAATCCATCTTCGTACCACGGAGCCATTAGCTGTAAACCAATTGGGAGATTCTCTGATTTAGATACTCCAATTGGTACCACAATTCCCGGAATTCCTGTCAAGTTAGCCAGGAATTGAAACCTTATTAATTTTCCAGATGTTTCTCCATCTGATATTCCATGAGAGAATGCTTTTTCATCGATCTTTGGAGATGGTATGGCTACTCCAGGAGTGACAATCACGTTAACTTCCTTGAAGATGGATTCCAAAATTTTAATACCTCTAGTTCGTTGTCTCAAACTGTTGATATATTCGCAAGAAGAAAACGATGACCCAACTTTCATAACCAGAAGGGTCTCTAGATTGAACTCCCAAAAATTTACATCTATATCTCGAGCCAGATTATTTGCCATTTCCGAGAGAATAGCACACAAATGAGCTATACGCATTTCCTCAAGCTCAGGAATAACAATCTTATTCACTTCAGCTCCTAATGTCTGCAATATTTCTACTGCCTCTTCACAACGTGACACAACTTCACTATCGGCATGTTTGAAAAACTCAGAATAGATTCCTACCTTAATACCACTAAGAGATTTGTCACCTAACCCAGTTAAATCAAAAGGGGTACCTTGTTTAGTTAGAAACAGGTCCATAGCAATAGCCATGTCGACTGAGGAACTACCAATCGGACCAATCACACCCACTGTATGTGCAATTGCAATCATTCCTGAGGCATCCAATAGACCAAACGTTGGTTTTAGTCCAACTACACCACACAAGGTAGATGGTACACGTATAGACCCACCTCCATCACCACCAATGGCTAGTGGGCAAAATCCAGCGGCTACACTTCCAGCTGATCCTGAAGAACTCCCTCCACAATAATGATTTATATTATAAGGATTACGAGGTGTTGACTGATTTGGATTAGATCCCAATGTACCAGTACCAAACTCCTGTAAGTTGCTTACACCAATCAAAATAGCCCCTCCTTCTCTTAACTTATGTAACAAATGTCCTTCTGTGACATGTTCACATACAACAGACTTAAATTTTGCTCCACCCATTAACTGATAAGGTTCAATCATTATTTCTCCCTTTATCGCCACAGGAACACCATCGAGATAGGACAATGGTTGTCCACGTCCCCAACGCTCTGCCGAAGCTTCTGCCATTGACATAACAATATTATTATCCCATTCAATTATAACTTTTAGAGGAGGTGTGGTTTTATTAGACTCCTCCATTCCTTGTAATACAACTTTGATAATATCAACAGGTGTACATTCTTTAGATCGGTAAGCACTATAATAATCCATTATTGTATTTCGATGAAACCTTTCTCGTTTTACTGGACTTGGTAGAGTTTCTAAAATCATCTTATTTGATTGGTCGGTTTTCCTGTTGGGTGGAGATGGGAATGAATCGTAAGTCGGTTTCTCTGGGATGTATTCCCCACCCATCAAATCAATATTACTCTGACGTGCAATCCTTTTGAAAATTAGAGACTCTCCCAAAGGAGTGTAAATAAGCCAGGTTAGAAATCCAAACAGTTTACCTGTGGTGACAGGAGAGTGGAGATCTAACACCTCATATGGAGCATCTTTAACGTTTGCCAGGACATCTTCAATTGGAGGCCTAACATTTCCTGCTCTTTTACCTTTACATATTCTCTTCTTCCTCAATAGGAGAATGATTGTAATGACTACACCAAAAAATATAACCAGGGCCAGCATGATTATTGAGGGTGTGGCTGGGGGGGAGTTTTAAAATGGAGGCAACTAAATGCAACAAAGAGTGAGTATTGGCTTATCACATGATAATTAAATGATTAATTTTATTTCCAGTTATCAGGATCTTTTACAAACACTGGCACTACTGGAAGCTCAAAAGATACAGGCAGTCAAGGTTTATATTAGGTATTTAGTCATGTGACATTATAATAGTCATGTGACTTTACAGGACATAGAACTTCTTGAAGAGTTAAAACTTAAAGTTGATAAAGACCCAATAGAAGTTTTGTCATTGTTACAAAATGGTGTACGTCCAAGTCACATGATCAATTATGCATGATTTATTAATATCTATATAATTATATATAATTTATATATCTACTTTTTTCTTTATTGTATAGTCATTAAGTAATCAGTTACCACGTAAACAGGTGGTTGCCACGGTACCTGATATAGACTGGAGCAGATACAGAGATAAAACAGATGCTCTAGGTTATAATACACGTAAGAAGATTATCCCAGACAAGGAAGAGAAAAATAACAAAAAACAAGATGAAAAAATCAAAGAAACAATAGCAGCCGGAAGTTATGGTCAACCATGGACTGAAGAAGAACAAGTTAGACTATATCACATGACTATCACATGACTATCATATATATATTGTGAATGTTTAGACCAGACTTGAGGAGCTTCTCAAGATATATCCACCTGAAGATGTGGAAGCTAAAAGATGGCAAAAAATTGCAAGTGCACTTGGAAACCGGACAACTAAACAGGTTTATTCCAGTTTTAGAATACATTGACAAATAGTTTGGCAATCATATTACCCTTGACAAGCCATTCTGGCCAAATATTTATGATGTATGTATTTTGGTTGTAGAATGCTTGAAATGGAATTATCAGTATTTGTTGTCTGTTGTATTTTAGTTGTACAATTCTATGAATTAAATGACCACAGATTATGTGCTTGTTCCGGTTATGTGTGTACGTGTGTACTACATCTTTTCTGATGTAATTGACTATTTGTACTAACAGGTGTGTTGTAGAGTACAGAAATATTTCATCAAATTAGCTAAGGCTGGATTACCAGTTCCAGGAAGAATGCCAAATTTATCTACTTATGCTAGAAAGGTATTGTTTGTTTAAGCATAACAATTATGGTAACAACTATTACTTATTGTTTTTAGAATAGATCAAAACGTTCCTCATTACGTCAGCCATCTCTCTTCTTTCATTCTCTCAAACCACGTGTCTATATGACCGGACAAAATGACGATGAAAACCAATTATCTTCTGTGAGTATATATAATATACAGTGTGTATATAATAATATTATTGTTATGGAATTGTAATTGAAAACATTATAATTATTATGTTTTGACTCCTGTTTTAAAACCAGTCTTGATAGGTTTGGGTTTTGGGACTGTAGTATTGGGTTTGGGACTTAGGATTCAGTTTTGTGTTTTGGGTTTGGGACTTAGGATTCAGTTTGGAACAGCTTGGGTCATTGTAAATTAAATATAATAATAATAATTGATTTTTGTTGAGTATTGTATACTTAATTAATTTGATTAGGATGAAGAAGATAGTGATCAATATTCAATACCCTCATCACCTCTGAACTCCGCCCACTCTGATGAATTATCAACTGTTGTTTGTTCTAGCTGTTGTCAACGGTTACACTCCACACACTGGATATGTACTGAATGTACAGAACAACAAGTACTTTTATGTGGAGAATGTGTCAATAGGTTTGTATATATTAACACTTTTAATTATAATAATACTGTATATGTGACAGTAGTAAATACTGCTGTTCACAGACAAATTAAATTTTGATGATTTCCATTTTTATTTCATTATGTGGGTGTGACTGAGCATGTGCGTTTTATATCTAAACTTTATCACTGAAAGTACTTGAGACTACTACTTCTTGTTGGACACATTCCAAGGAAGTTATCAGCTGGTTGTTCTATATTTCTTAGTAGGGAAAACATATAGAATGTACATGTGCATTCGTAAACTAGTTAATTTGATGGTTTGAACCGAAAACTGCAAAATCGGCAAATAAAAACATTGTCATTATTTCTACATATACATACAATAGTTGTAACTAAAAGTGGCCATTGCATATAGTTATTGCATAGTTATAATAAATCATAAAAGGACTATATACCAAAATAATTATAACTTATAACTTATTTTATTCTAGTAACTGGTGTGGTTCATTGCATTCTCCTTCACATGACATTCAAGAAGTTGGTACTACAGGATCTGACGAGGGTCAAGTCTACATAGATAAAGATTATACTCAATTTAAACAATCTTCAAATATCACTGATTACAACTATTTGGATCCAAACTTCTTTCCAGCTTTATAAATATAAATATTGAGTCTATCTATGTCTTTAATTCTATTTATATACACGTGTGAACTTATAAATTATTAAAACTCTTTTGAACAACATCTCGTGTTAACACTTAATTTTATACTATATTATATACTATATAAACCATTGTTAACCTGCCTCAGTCAGTAAGTATAAGGAGCTCTTTACTATGAACTGCAACTCTGATGATGGTCAATATTCATTAGTCACACTGGATCAGAGACAGGAAGAACTATTATCCTCTAAATTACATAAAAAAGATGATTATTACAAGATAGCATGTCTGATGGTTGATTCAGGAAAATATGATGAAGCTATAAAATACTGCAAACTTCAATTGAGAGCTTATAGATCACTGCAAAATAAAGTAAATCTATTGTGTGTAAAATATTTATTATATATTAATTGTATATATACGTATGTAGGATGATGGAGGTCAGGTAATATCATTACTAGCTCATGTACATCACCTGAAAGCTAAAACACTGATCAGTTCTACTAACAATGTAATGGAAATATCTAATGTTATGAAACTAGCGCTTCATTATTATCGGTAGGTATTGCATCTATCTATCCATATACATGTCTATCTATTGGGAAATAGAATAACTTTTTTATTTATTTTTCAGTACATATATAC
Organism: Petrosia ficiformis; assembly: GCA_947044365.1. Classification (NCBI taxonomy): domain Eukaryota; kingdom Metazoa; phylum Porifera; class Demospongiae; order Haplosclerida; family Petrosiidae; genus Petrosia; species Petrosia ficiformis. Next base: position 324,135 of record OX345639.1, read on the forward strand.
AGATTAGTCAGCAGTCTAATAATCTGCTGGAGGAAACGAAATCTTTTGGAAATATAGGAAATATTTATCACTTGATGGGAAAGTTTAGAGAAGCAGTGAAGTATCATCAGAAGGTATTATATAAACACTACTTACAAATCACAACATGTGTTACATGAAAACAAGTATGTTACATTACAGGAGTCACATGGCAATAACATTTAGTCCTCACTATTGTACCAGTGCCAGCCACTTTATAAACCAGGAGTCCCCACTCTTGTGTAGCCAGTCACATCATTGTATAAGAATATAATCTCTTTGAGGAACCTTTATAAAATTACTTGTGTAGCTTCCATACAAGAGGGGGCACATCCCCTACTGCGCCAGCCCTAAGCCTTTCCCCTGGTGGGTGTGATGCAGCCACATCATTGTGTCTCCCAAGCTTTGTCACCTTATCCACTTTGAACATGGTGTCTCTGCCCCAGGCCTGTATACACTTCTCTTTTCGTATTTTTTCTTAGCATCTTCAACTAGCTTTTCATTTGGGTGATCTAAAAGCTCAAAGAAGATCATGTACAAACTTAGCACATGCTTATCTAATGATAGGTGAATTCAGACAAGCTGGAGCTTATCATTGGTAAATGATATATACACATAATGTATGTATGTATTGACAACATTATCTTTAGTAAGGCTCTGGAAATTGCATTGAGAATAAAAGACCCTATGATTGAAGCACAGGTAAATACATACATACATACATACATACATATGTACACTATATATTTTCATCAGTGTTTCTATAGTTTGGGTTGTATTCAGTTAATATCATGTAATTATCAAAAGGCTATCGATAATTTCCAGAAACATTTACAATTAGCACAAAGTCTCAAAGACAGGTATATATTACATACACACACGATATATGTGTGTGTGTGTGTGTGTGTGTGTGTGTGTGTGTGTGTGTGTGTGTGTGTGTGTGTGTGTGTAGGTGTGTATTTACGTGTTGGGTGGAATGCCCAAACTCGTAAATGAATCGGAATAATGCCTCCGATCCTGGACGATGGATCTGCTCTAAGAGTCCACTGACCCGGGTATTGCTTTCTTCAAATTCAAAAGCCAAGAGTTTATTGGTCAAAGTACTAAGCTTGAAAAATTAACCAGGCCTAATAGATCTCTCTTCAACTCTAGTGCTTTTGTTTTTCCCTTTTCATGTTATTATCTAACTTATCCCAATGGTCTGTGGTTATTATTATCTACTTGATATATAACATATTGTTGATATTACAAGATGAAGGAATTAAAGATGTATACATGTACATGTATCTGTTGGCATTCTGACTACTATAGGCTTTTTCACTATTTCAATCCGGTCATCAGGGGAGCTCCACAATCCGATCATCACATAACCACAAGTTTCGGTCCCTTTAGTCTCCCAACTTATGGCTTGCTACGGAAAGGGCGGGACCACTCCACCTTTGGAGTCCGGTGTTTGAATTTATGAATTGTATTATTTAGACACTAACATACATATAGACATCATACACATACCTGCTGTAACAAATTAAATAGCTACTGAGTTTCCTAACTTTGCTGTTCACAAAATGGATTTCACAAAATGAGTTGCTTACAAATAGACTAGCTGCTGCCATAGCTCCAAAGGTGACCATGTGCTTGTAAAGGTGAACTAATATGCATGGTTGGTTTTTTAAGTGTTTACTGCTGGTTGTGCAAACTACACGTACCTGCTGGTATGCAGAGTATAATAATTACCGCTAAACAGTTTGTGTGTGTGTGTGTGTGTGTGTGTGTGTGTGTGTGTGTGTGTGTGTGTGTGGCATTGCATAAATAGTAGTATTACAATAAGATTGGGATGGTACCTTAGCAACCTAACCACTTTCACATAACAGTTGGCCCTATATAGCTTCTTTGTCTTAGTACATAGTTAGTGGTTACTTTAATTTGGTTGCTAAGACCATCCCAGTCTTGTTTTATTGTTTTTTCAGTTTTGATATCCCTACATTCATTCTCTTTCATTTTTAATGTAATATAGTGGGGAGAGTTCCTCAGGGATCAAAGATTACCAATCCTAGACTTGGAATTTCTACATTTATATATACACTTTCTGGCAGCTGCATTTCATGACTAATATATTCTAACTATCCATCTTTTCATTAGATATGGTGAATGTAGAGTATACTGGAGTTTAGGCAAAGCATACACTTGTGTTGGTCAATTAGAAATTGCTTTTCTGTGTGCCTGCAAACATCTTTCTTTTGCAGAAAAGGTACGTATGTAATTATTAGAAAGGAACATAATATATATGTATGATGACAACTGACTATGTATATAGCTATATATAATATTATGTAAGTATAGATATAAACATGTACATGTGTACATGTTTATTAATTAGGACTCGTACGCATAAACAAATAATATTTTATTGATTACACAGCTTAGAGACCACAAGCAAGTTGATATAGCTCAAAAAAATATCACTGATTTGAGTAAAGTATTGTCCACAAAAACCAGGTACGTAGATAGGTATTTATATGCAAGTATATGTTCTAATGACCACAATAACAGATGAGATTTGTGTTTTTAGAACTTCTACTAAACCCATCATATTGAAGAAAGCTCCGATTAAAAAAACAAAATCAATGCCTTTTCAAGAAAGAAACCATGATCATCATTCGATGAAGAAACGTCTGGAAATGAGGAAACACAAACATTAAAACTATCATAATAACATCATGCCGGGAAACTTCTGATTATCAAAACATTACTTCATCATAAACAATACATTTCTGTACTTACAAACTTTAAATTTTGATAAACAGTATATGTAATCACTTATGTACACATGTAGTTATAATGGTACCTCATTAACAATGTACTCTTATGTACATGTAGTAATAAACATCCCTTAACACAAGTTAATTAAAACTTTCCCTTTCTGGAATTAACTCCATACTTATAGACATTGAGACTGATATGATTTGGCAATGATATTGTATTGTGTAAATAAACATTTCCTTTGATATTATGTCATTACGATAATAATACCATATGTGTTCTATTAGTACATATGTGCTTATTTTGAGTACTGTGTGTAGAATATATGTACGTATATATATATGCATGTTAATCTATTATTGTATGTGCATGGCAATGTGGATTTCATTCACTACGTACAGTATGTACGTGTGTATATTCGACTATATACTATATATTATGTTTTATGTGTGTGTGTGTGTTAATCTATTATAGTATGTGTGTGTGTGTGTAGAGGTACATATACATACATGTTGTGATTAGTACATATGTGTGTGTTCGAGTATGAGTGTGTGTGCTAATAGTACGTATATGTGTGGAGTTAGCTACAGTATCTATGTATGTGTATTTTACTATATATTAGTATGTGTGCTAATCTATTATAGTATGTGTAGGAGGTATATATACATGCATGTTGTGTAACACAGAAGCTCTATGTTGTTTTACTTCCTATGTGTGTTTCAAGTATGTATACATATGTAAACTATGCATTTGTTAATGTATTATAGTATGTGTGGATTTCACTACAGTATTGTACTATATTTATGTTATGTACATGTACATGTGTTAATGTACTATAGTACATGTGTGAATGTACTATAGTACATGTGTTAATGTACTAAAGTATGTGTGGATTTCACTACAGTATTGTAGTATATTTATGTTATGTACATGTACATGTGTTAATGTACTATAGTACATGTGTGAATGTACTATAGTACATGTGTTAATGTACTAAAGTATGTGTGGATTTCACTACAGTATTGTAGTATATTTATGTTATGTACATGTACATGTGTTAATGTACTATAGTACATGTGTTAATGTACTATAGTACATGTGTTAATGTACTATAGTACATGTGGATTTCACTACAGTATTGTAGTATATTTATGTTATGTACATGTACATGTGTTACTGTACTATAGTACAAGTGGATATTTGTTTTATTATAGTATGTGTGTGTGTATATATAAATGTTGTGTAATTAATTAAACACAGAAGCTCAACCAGTTTTATAAATACAAACATTTACATTATTATAGTCTCTGTTTATTATTTCTTCCCTTTAAGAATGGATTCTTTGATAATTAATATAATATTAATAATTATTATGATACTCAATATTTGAAAATACTACAGTTCATTGCACGGCTGTAGTAATATTTGATACGTCTGGTAGCTGAAATTCTACGCTTTAACAATTTTAACTATTTAAGTATACATACATATATCCCTTGTTCTCACTATATCTGTGGGCTATCAATAGAATATCTATTTATGAAGTATCCATGGCAACATATTCACTAACATGAGAATTATGTAGCAATATATCTGTTTAAAGTCATATATACACTATATATAATTATTTAGTCTTCTCTGCCAACTCTTTCCAGACATTACTGGAATCATTCACATATTTATTATTAAAATGAAGTGCTATATGGAAGTTAACATATTTGAGCTCACCTTCTCACCCATGATGTCAAAATAAATCACCAAAATTGGTAAATTTATTTTAAAGTTCGAACCTGTTAATAATTATGATTAGATTATAATAATTAATGCTCTGGTGACTATACTATTACTATGACATGAATTCATTATTATATACAATATCAAATATTTATATATGAATCACATGTGGTCAGCTTAAGGGATATTTTATAAAATTATACTAAAATATTTAATTTGTACAAATACATTATACATTATAATATAATTATGAATATGTATATGTACACATGTGTATATGTACATATGTACATATATACATACATACGATACATATAATAATTACCTTACATACATAATTACAGACTCAGTGGAGTCTGGAAGAATACACATGTATTATATATGATGTACATATGTATATGTACATGTTTTAATTATGTATGTATTTATGAGCATGTATAATTATATGTATGCGTACATGTGTATGTACTTATGTATGCAATAGTGTTGTTTTAGTTTGACAAAAGTGATTATACAGTTATGGTATGCCTCATTTCTCAAACATTTATAGTTTAGTTATATATAGTATAGTTTAATTAACTATAAAAGCACTTTCATAGGTTTGGTCTTTTGTGTCATTATTTTGACGAAATGAATTCAGTTCAGTTCAACCTTACTAAATGGGATGTAGTTATTTATATCTACTAAAAGTGCCCATCATTAATTGGCAAATTTTCATTTTAGTAGACTCTTAATTTAGTTATAGTTAAATTAACTAAAAGTAAAATGCCTTAATAATAGCGGTTTTAGTTATAGTTAACTAAAACAACGCTAATATGTATGTATGTATGTATGTATGTATGTATGTGTTTATGTATGCATGTATGTATGTATGTATTTATGTATGCATGTATGTATGTATGTATTTATGTATGTATGTATGTACGTAATATGCAGCTTAATAATTACATGTACATAATTTTATTACGTATGTATACACATGTATATACAAAGTGTTTGACATTTAATAGAGCATGCTTACATACACTTTATTCCTGGAATCAACTCTGGTAACATGCTACGCACGTACTGCACATACATATGTATAATATATACCTATATATGTATATACCTACACATATAACATATATTAATGTAATTACTCAACTTCCAGGAATACTATATACTCATATTTACACACATATTGTATAAGTGGTATGTTGAGGAAGTAAGTAGATATAGCACAAACAATAGTAGACTATAGGGTGCCATTTTTACTGTTTCCGTACACCACCGGATACTGCATATCAACTCTCATTATAAAAGGAGGTGTTTATAACAGGATTCCATTTTAGATTTTACTGTCTTCTCAGCAAGTAAGGCACTTAGATCTTTCAGAATATCAGAAATGGCGCTACTGGTAGATCGTCCTGTCCATTTCAGGAGACTGTTGTCTGAAGAAGAACTGAGAAGTTTTGTAAGTTTATTTTTGATTGATCGCAATATTTTTAATATCGTGTCTTTCTCTCTCACAGACTGTAAGAGGTCAGCGAATCGATGAAAGTTTGATACAACAGATCCTTGACTCCCAAAGCAGACGAATGGAAGATCAAAGAACACCTTTACCTGTTGACCCACAAGAAGAGAGTTTCCTTAGTCTACTCACAAAAATTCAAAGCAAGAGAATGGAAGATCAAAGAGCCAGTCTTCATTTAGAAGCTACAATAAATCCATCACCAAGAATAGGGTCAGCCAGAGTTGAAAGTGTACAATCAGAAGACGAATTTATTGACCTTCTCTTTCGTTGTCAGGTTTGTCTCAACAGTATATATGTGTATATATATACTGTAATGTATACAATAATGTATGATGGGACCAGTATGTCCAACAGGAAGTGTCTACTAGTTTGTATATTAGAGATAGAAAATCTGATCCGGTCACCAAACAACTAATACCATATCAATCCTTTATGTACATGTATACTGTATTACACAACATTTATTATCACTGACAATAAACAATAACATTTCCTTAAAAGTAGATATAGGCTAATGTATACATATTAGTAGTAATAACCACAATGTAGTGATTTTATAGCACCTGTGGCTTTGTAACCTAATCTTATTTCCTCCAGAATTCTTCAAATTATTATTTCTAATTTTATAGAGTTCTCGTATTAATGATCAACGTTCTCTGGATCCAGAAACTTACTGGAGAAATCTGATGCCAGGTGAAGACTTTTTTAATCTTTTACAACACCTTCAATCCACAAGAATAGAAGATCAAAGATCACCTTTTCCTTCACCTTCACACTAAACTCCATCACTCAAATTAATCTCTTAATTTTCTAATTCCCTTTATAATCTTATATCCAATAGTAGTTTATGTGTGTAATGGTGGTGTTTTGTTATCGTTTACTTTATTAAATAATGTTTATTCTAGTAATAAAAAAAACTCATGAAAAAATAACATAACACACTAGTACCAGTCATACTGGTTAGTTCTAAAGTACTGCCAAGCAATTGGTATCACTGACCACTTCAACCTTATGACCAAACCTGTATAGTGTGTATGTATGTATACACAACACATTAAATAATACATTACCATCTACATAGATTTTCATATTAGTAAGTTACATATGTGTGTATATATAATCTTCACATACATCGAAATTTTATGACCGAATCTTTGTGTGTATATATATCAATTTCAGTTTAATCACAATGTAATCTATACTATTGTATATAATGGGATAATCTTGTGATACATGATGTGTGTGACACAGTGTGAGTGGGTATAACATACCATGATGAATCAGCCAGTCTATGTGTGTCTAATGTGGTTTAGTGTGTGTATTAGATTTCATTTCCCAATTTGAAGTACAGTTCAAATTATGTCATTATTATGTGGTCAAGTTTACATTCCACATTAAAAAAACATTATTATAAGCCACATGAATACATTATGTTGAGTAACATAACTCCACCCACACTTTCCAACAATGAATATGATTGGATGTCATCGTGTAGTTTTTAGTATGGGATTGTTAATATAACTATCTACTGTCGTAAATCAATAATAGGCACTTTTAGTTAGTTAACTAAAACCCTTTTAGTAAGCATAATATTTTAGTTCATTGAAACTCTAGGATTGCTTCATAGATCATTATAACAGGTATATCTCATAATCTACTTACCCTTCCAGACCAGTCTTAATCTCATCAACTTTATTAGTATTACAGCACACAACACAAGCAGCTTTTATAGGATCAAATAGTGAAGTGAAGTATTCTTGACCTACTCGTTTAAGATCTGATGCAGTAACCATGGAAACAGCATTCAAGAAAGATCTATTGTAAGTAAAGAAGAGGAAAGAGGTATGATGAGGAAGAGAGGAGAAGGAGCGAGATGATGATTTTGTTACTTGTTATAGTCTAGAGAAACTTTGCGAAAGTGTGCTAAAACTGTTTGTTGTACTGCAGCCGATGGTGTCTTCTCTCTTGCTATTATTTCATATATTACACAGCTCTTTGATGATTCTATCTGAACATCTTCAAACTGGGAAGTGCCAGATACATAACCACTCTGAAAAGAGTTAAATAATTACTGAATGTATATATATAAACATAGACACACACAGCAGTGACAACACATACATACAAACCACAATTTCCTTTGCAACAGAGTAAGCTTGTATTAGCTGTGAAGACTTGAAGAGAACAAAATACAACAAACCATCTTCAGGGCGACAATACAAACTGACAAACAGACACATGATGATATATATATTATAATAATATAATACTTCATGTACTTGTAATGATAAGAGAGTCCCATTCCACGAATTTGTCTCCACATTGGACCCTAAGACAAAAATGACACTATAATTATTAGTTTTGTTAATTAGCAGACCCTATATTATTAGTTTTGTTAATTAGCAGACCCTATATTATTAGTTTTGTTAATTAGCAGACCCTATATTATTAGTTTTGTTAATTAGCAGACCCTATATTATTAGTTTTGTTAATTAGCAGACCCTATATTATTAGTTCAGTTAATTAGCAGACCCTATATTATTAGTTCAGTTAATTAGCAGACCCTATATTATTAGTTTTGTTAATCACCAGACCCTATATTATTAGTTCAGTTAATTAGCAGACCCTATATTATTAGTTTTGTTAATTAGCAGACCCTATATTATTAGTTTTGTTAATTAGCAGACCCTATATTATTAGTTCAGTTAATTAGCAGACCCTATATTATTAGTTTTGTTAATTAGCAGACCCTATATTATTAGTTTTGTTAATTAGCAGACCCTATATTATTAGTTCAGTTAATTAGCAGACCCTATATTATTAGTTTTGTTAATCACCAGACCCTATATTATTAGTTTTGTTAATCACCAGACCCTATATTATTAGTTTTGTTAATTACCGGACCCTATACTAATTACCTCTAGAGCTCCAAGATATTCCATAAATACCATTAAGGCTGGTAAATCCGGATGATCAGCTTCACATAAACAAGGTATACATTGTACCAGAAAGTTAGATTCAACTCCACCTACTCCAGTAATGAGGGTACGACCAGCTGATGAAGGAGATAAGTATTGTTGAGTTGGAGTAAGAGGTGACAGGTCACTGATAATGGGAAATTAGTTAATTAAATTACAAACACTGTGTTTATTATCTACCTTGGGTTTAGATCATCTGGAAGAGATGGAAATGTCTGCCAGAGTTTCAATGGATCAGGAATAGAGAGTTTAGTAACATCGGTCGCTACAAACACTCTCAAACAAGATGGCTGTGTTAATTTCTGTCTGACTTGTTCTATTTCTTCAAGTACAATAGCGGAAGATTTAGGATCTTTGAGACGCTCTTGAAGACCACAGAGGAACTTGTGTTGTGTTACAATATTTGTTAAATTATGATTACTTTCTAAAGAAGAGAATAATAAATATCTTATTTTGTGGTTTCTACTTCAAATAATACTTAATTAATGTCTAATTAATTATTACACAATATTTGTGTATTGTGAAAGTGTTTGCCTAAATAATGACATGCTTAGCTTGCAGAAACAATGAAGTACTAAATTGTGTTGTTTTAGTTTGACAAACATGATTACTTTCAGTTACAGTTATACATGCAGTTATGTCTAGCTTCTAAAATATTTAGTTTTAGTTATATATAACTAAAATAATATCAGGCTTACTAAAATACTTTTAGTTTCACTAAAGATGCCCATTATTGATTGCCTAATGTCATTTTAGTTAGTTATTACAGTAGACTTGTAATTTAGTTATAGTTAAATTAACGAAAGGTCCCAATGCCTTACTAAAAGGGGTTTTAGTTATAGTTAACTACTAATACCAAATGGATTTCCAATACAAAATGGCCTGATATCATGTGTCAATCCACTTTGTTACCTTCATTGAAAAGAATGTGATTAATTGCCATCCTTGAGACCAACATACCCTCTCGTTTCATTCTGTGAAATGATCGGTCAGTAAATAGATAACCACATCCCTTAATTATCATACCTGTTTACATCATTAATCATTTTATTAGCAACAACAGAAAGTCTATCAGATGTGAATTGAATATTATATAAAACATTATACAACCAATTCACACCTATCTCATATTTATCTGTTTCTACCTATAGATAGATAGATAGATAAATAGATAGATAGACATATCAATAGATAGGGAGAGATAAACAGACAGGTAGGCAGATAGATAGATAGATAGATAGACATAATATAAATAGATAGATAGATGAGCATAAAAGACAGATGGACAGATAAATAGATGGATGGGCAGTTAGATAGACATATATGAATAGAATAACAGCTAAACAGATAGATAGAAATATAACACATAGATAGACAGAAATAGATAAATAGATAGATAGATAGGCAGATAAATACGTAGATAGATAGGCAGATAGATAGGCAGATGAATAGATAGATAAATAGATAGATAAATAGGCAGACAGATAAACATTTAAATAGATAGTAATATACTGACTTTCACTTTAACAGTAAATGCTTCTGGATATAATGAAGCTATAAATCGTGATCCTTTCATACCAATAGAAGCTCCATGACTGATTGTGTCAGCTTGAAGTTCAGCAACTACTGTCTCATAGGGTATAATATCTGGTATGATGATTAAAGATAATTAATACATCAATAGATGGATCACATGACATTACTAGTGTGTTTGCTCATATTCTCAGTGTGTATTATGCTGTTTAAAATGTGATCAGGTGACTAGTGTGTGAAAATGTGATTGGCTCAATGTCACATGATATAATTATACTAATAAATCATTCATTATGCTGTTAAATATACTAGTATACGATAACGTGATTGGCTCAATGTCACATGATATAATTATACATTATGTTGTTAAATATACTAGTATATGATATCGTGATTGGCTCAATGTCACATGATATAATTATACATTATATTGTTAAATATACTAGTATACGATAACGCGATTGGCTCAATGTCACACGATATAATTATACATTATATTGTTAAATATACTAGTATACGATAACGCGATTGGCTCAATGTCACACGATATAATTATACATTATAATTATTGTTAAATATACTAGTATACGATAATGTGATTGGCTCAATGTCACATGATATAATTATACATTATATTGTAAAATGTACTAGTTTATGATATCATGATTAGTTCAATGCCACACGATATAATTATACTAATAATTATACTAATAGATAAATAGATGGGATATTGTATATCATAGATAGTAATTTGAATAGATAATGATGTTACCTCCATCTCTCTTGATAGGAGATTCAAATAGTAGCTCAGAAAGAAGAGATAGATAAAATTTTAAATTACGAGGGAGACCAGATGTGTTCAAGACAGCCATAATCTATTAATGAATGATCTATTATTAGAGTAGCCAAGTCCCTACACTACTCACCTCAACAAAACTTGAATTAATTTGATCCAATTGGAAAAATAACGGCAATTTATTTATTGGGAATTTACGACAAATGTCATCATCCAAATCCAGACCAATTCCATAATTAGAAAATACTTTCACAGGATGGAAACAAATTGAACTCGTTCCTGGAACTGGTAAACTACTGATGACATCATTAGGAGCTGGAATCTGATTGGTCAATTCATTATAAAAATTGTAAATTAATAAATTTCGCTTACTTCATTATTCTCAATAGCTTGTTTTAGCTCCTCTCCTTTAGTTTTCAAACTAGTTTCTCCTAGCGCTTTCTGTTGCTCTGAAATACGATTCTCTTCTTCCTCTGCCATTTTCGTAGCCAATTCAGAACTGGGACGCCCAAGTACCTTAAATATAAACAACATTATTTATATTAATACAATACTTGAGAAATGTACTGTTGCATGAGGAGCTTTGACTAAAAACTGGTCAATGAGGTTAGTCCAGAACGAGACAGGTTCCTTTAACAACTGACGATAGTTTGGTATCTGGTCCATATAAGCTACAAACTATTATATAATAACTAATTAATAATATTAATGAGATGACGTGTAGCTTACATCATCAGGTGTGTCACCAAACAGGAAATCACCAATTAACGAAAAAGCAAAGAAATAATGAGGACTAGCCTCTACCTGAAAAGGGGCGTGGTTAGTGGGTGTGGTTATATTGTGTATTACACTACCTTATTAAGAATCTGAATTATGTTTTGTTTGATAATATTTCTCATTCTTTTCATGTCAATATCCTCCTTACCATCAGCTAACCCTTTCAAGATCATCATCACTCTAAAGATATTATATATCACATATCACATGTACATGTGTATATATATATGTTACACACATACGTATACACACCTACACATACATATATACATTACTTACATACATACATGCATACATATGTACATACATATATAGTTTTTATATACATACATATATACATACATATATACATACATGTACATACATACACACACATACACATTACTTACATACATACATGCATACATATGTACATACATATATAGTTTTTATATACATACATATATACATACATATATACATACATGTACATACATACACACACATATTACATGTACATATATACATGTGTACATCACTTACTTATTTTCCACATATTTTAATTTATCAGTAGGTACACCATGTAATGTTATACCAAATACACTGATATTATTCTCCAGTTGGAGGACATCAACATCACAACAAAATGGTTCCTCAACTTCTACTAGATCTCGTTGAACAGGAGCTACTGGAGTTTCAGTTAGATACTCCATTAATATCTAACAAGAGGGACAAGATATTTGAGAGGATGAGACATCCACATTCTTACCTCCATAGCAGTCATGTGATACCTATCCTTAGCACAAGGTCCTCTCCATCCAACACGTACCATTCCATCATCTTCCTCACTTGTCGGGAATGTTAATTCTCTTAATTGAGTAGATTCAATGGGATCAATTGAACTTTGCCAAGGTCGTTCCATATGAGGTAAGGTACCCTGTAATATTAAATCATGTGACAATCATGTGAGGTAGGGTACATGTCATGTGACAGTCATGTGAGGTAGGATACCCTGGATTGTACAATAGAATCCCTATGGCACATACATTTACTATTACATAAAGATGTTGCTATATATTTGTACTTTACAGAACTAGTATTTACATTGTACATAACTAATGTATACATGTATGCATATATACACACACTTACATTGTATATATACCTTACAGAACATGTCTACACACACACACACACACACACACACACACACCTTGCTTATTATTTTATCTTCAAATGGTTTAAGAGCTTCAAATAACAGTTGTGGTTCCACTTGTCCAGTCACAATCAATGATAGGTTATCAGGACGATAATAAGAATGATGATATGATCTTACTTTCTCATTATTTGTACTGGTTCTCAGATTCAATAAACGACCACCAGTCTCAGACTATAGAATGAATAATAATAGTTTTCATTACAGGAGACCTTTATTTATTCATTTTAGACTCTATTGTGTATATTTTTTTAGACTACAATACCTTATTTGTTTATTTATTACACTCTTATCTTGTATCTATATATAAAGTCTCATCACCCTTTATACCATAATGAAGACGCCTCCATAGGTGTCAAACTGTCAGGGCCACTGAGAGGGGGGGCAACAGGGGCAACTGCCCCGGGGCCCCAAACGTTTTGACCATTATTATATAGATGAGCTTACTCAATTATAGGAAACACGATTATAAATGTATAATTCAACGTCAAGCTAGATAAAACAATAATAATAGTTATAATTATGTAATGCTGAATGAGCAATTATTGTTAATAACACGCAATTAATTAACTAACCACACCCACTATGAATAATTAATTAGCTTAAAATATTTTGGTGCGCTTCACGCGTCCTGGGCCCCTCTCAACCTCTCAGCGGCCCTACAAACTGTTGGCTCTTTCCTTTTTAGGCCATTGAATGATCACACATGTCTGTGACTGTTTGTATGTATTTAAGAATAGTTTACGAGCAATAAAGAAACATCCAACTATATAATACTACAGAGTTATCAGATTATCTAGGGCAATCACGTACACACCAACACACACTACTAGTATTATGAATACAAATTAAACATCACAGTTGGACATTCCCTTGTGGCTTTGTCACTCACAACAAAACACATACTTTATATCCACATACACCAGGATACATTAATTGACATAATTGAAAATGTGTCATGTCTTCGCTGGTATTCTCTCGTGCTTGCATCTCACAATACACCACACCAGCATCTTTTCCTTCCTCATTAATGTGATGTACTTCAGTCATATATGCAGCATCCTAATATTATAACGGGCATTAAATAGAGTATGTAATAATTCTATTTAATGCCCACATACAGTTAGTGTTGGATATAGAATATGATCAAGATATATCGGTAACAGATTAAGAAATCCTTCTTGTCCTGCAGTAGTCACAGTGTAACATGTATGATCCACATCTGTCCATGCATTAGTTCCTTGAGCCAAACAGCGATTAGCTAATAAATCTAACACACCCTATAATTATAAATTAAGAGGAAGTGTCTGTGTATAATATATCTTCATACACTTTCCTTAAATCTTATGTTTTTAAACCATCATTATTCCACCATTTTGTAAAGGAATCCAACACATTTGATATTTATATATCAGTGTTTTTTGATAAGCTCATATGGCACACCATTGGCCCAAAGAGCTTATTTGGCATAGCATTATTCTCTCTTTGGGCCAGATGGCGCAGTTAATTATGATTATACTGTCAATAACAGCATTAACTCTTTGTAAATTAACTCAAAATGTATTAATTACCAATAGCACCGTTAGCACACACACTAACCATTGTTGAGCCAATTTGGTCCCTGCTTCAAACCTTATCAAACACTATATTATATATATATATATATATATATACGAAGCTTAACAATAGCCTTTTCTGGATACAAAATTAATTGGATTTATGACGGAATAATTATGGGATGTCCCTTTTCGATAAATATGTTTTACCTTATAAGGGTATTTCTCACTACCCATAAAGACGAGATGTTCTAGAGTATGTGGAAGTCCATCATGATCATGTGCTTCTGTAGCTGAAATGAAAATGTAATTAATATATTAAAAATACAAATTATATAAATTATATTTACCAAGACAAAAGAATCCATTGACTAAGGGACCTTCCACTTGAGCAAGACAAACTACTATACCTGTCTTTAATGAACGATACTTTTGAGCCAAAACACCACCAATAGTGCAAGAAGCAAGCAACTCAAACTGACCTTCCTTTTCAGCCATGTGTAATACTGGGTGTGGTCTATAGGCGTGGTAATTAACTATTGGGCGTGGTCGATGAGATTTAAATAACAAAATACAAATACAACAATAAACAAGTTATTACTCTGTTATGGCAGAGCGACAGCAGATAGTTCCAGAGGTGAGTATAAAAGAGTTAAGAATTTGAAATATGTCTATATTCTTCAAAATGTGTGTTAACTATCATAGATAGTACTAATATCATTTATAATGAATGTTCTAATGTATTATTGTCATTGTAGTTCACTGGTCATCCTGTTGAAGGTGTAAGTCCCTTGTCTCCAGTCTCATCACATCAACCAGTCGCAGTAAAAGAATGTTACTCACTATTATCTAACTTCCAAATTGAGAAGAAGATTGGTCAAGGACAGTTCAGTATTGTGTTTAAAGCAAGAAACTTACCAACTGGAGAACACGTAGCTCTGAAGAAAATACAGGTGAATTTAGGATGGTGATTGATACAATAACAAGCTTTTTTATGACTTAAAATATTGAGTTCTTTAACCTATCTGAATGAAGATACTGGTCTAGATGATCCCCTCTATCAGAAAATACAGTAGTACCATCTATGTAGGGATGATCTCATTCCGTTAACTCTAGATATCTTCATTGATATATCAATCATTCATTATAGATATCTCATTCTAGATATCTTCATTGATATATCAATCATTTATTGTAGATATTTGAGATGGTAGATGCTAAAGCAAGGCAAGATTGTATTAAAGAAATAGAACTGCTTCAATCTTTAGATCATCCAAATATTATACGATATTTAGCATCGTTTGTTGAGAACAATGAGGTAATTACATTACTACTATTTTTAGATTGATATACAATGCTATTTTTAGTAACACATTAAATGCTATCATATATTATAATAAAACATACTATTTTTAGTTACACATGCAATGTTATACTATTTATAGTAACAAGTGCAATGTTTTCATACTATTTTTAGAAACATATGCAATGTTATGCTATTTTTAGTAACACATGCAATGTTATGCTATTTTTAGAAACACTGTTATTTATACATTAGCTATATATAGTTTTGGAGTTAGCAGAAGCTGGAGATTTGTCAAGAATGATAAAACACTTTAAGAAAAGAAAGCAGCTGATTCCAGAAAGAACTGTTTGGTCAGTGAAACGTCATCCCCATTCCTAATCTCCATCATCCCCATTCCCATTCCTCTCATAGGAGGTACTTTGTGCAAGTTTGCTCAGCATTAGAACATATGCACTCAAGAAGAGTGATGCATAGAGGTATCATTATAATAATAATAATAATAATAATAATAATAATAATAATAATGTATTAATAATATTAGATATCAAACCTGCTAACGTATTTGTGACAAATAAAGCTATAGTTAAACTTGGTGATCTTGGTTTGGGGCGTTTCTTCAGTTCTAAAACCACAGCTGCCCATTCACTGGGTAAGACTTAGGAAAAACAAATCCATTTATTTATTATAAATATTATCTTGTAGTTGGCACACCTTATTATATGTCTCCTGAGAGAATACATGAAAATGGGTATAATTTTAAATCTGATATTTGGTCTCTAGGATGTCTTTTATATGAAGTGAGTCATCCAGCTCATTATAATTATATTCATTAGCCTAATAATTCTTATAATATTAATTATTAGATGGCCGCTCTCCAATCTCCATTTTATGGAGACAAAATGAATTTATATTCGCTTTGTAAGAAAATAGAGAAATGTGATTATCCACCACTACCTTCAGATATCTACTCTCAAGATGTATGTACATTGTATATATGTATGTATGTATATGTGTATGTATGTATATGTGTATGTATGTATATGTGTATGTATGTATGTATGTATGTATATAATATGTATGTATGTATATGTATGTATGTTGTATGTATGCATGTATGATTGTATGTATGTATGTACATTGTATATATGTATGTATGTATGTATGTACATTGTATATATGTATGTATGTATATGTGTATGTATGTATATGTGTATGTATGTATATGTGTATGTATGTATATGTGTATGTATGTATGTATGTATGTATATAATATGTATGTATGTATGTATGTATGTACAGTGTATATGTATGTATGTATATGTATGTATGTTGTATGTATGCATGTATGATTGTATGTATGTATATGTATGTTTGTATGTATATATGTTATGTATGCATATTATGATGTATGTATAACTATATATGTATGTACTGTGTATGTGATGTGTGTATCATTATATGTATTTTCATCATCTTTCAGCTCAGAAATTTAGTTGATAGTTGTATAAATCCAATACCAGAGCTTAGACCTGATATACAACGTGTTTATGCAGTAGCTCAACACATGAGAAGTGTCACTGCAGCTCCACCTCCTGATACCACCACACCGACACCTTCTGTACCATCCTAAAGACATCCATAGAATGTATAATATACATGACCAGACTTCATCTCTTATAGTTAGATATAAGTAGTTTTTATCTCTTTTTTGAGTTTCATTGAAATTTGTGAAATAATTGTACTATTTTTTATTCTGTACTACTTATTTTAATAATCTATTATTACAAAATATGAACTGGGTGGTACCTGTACCGTATACTTCTTTTAGAGTGACAATGACCATCCCATAAGAAAATTAAATAGCGTTACCATGACTACCTAACTTCAAGTGGTATTAGAGAGAAGCACACACAGATATGAGCAGACGGGATCTAGAAGCATTAGGATCACAGAGAGAATCTCTTTCAAATAATCCACTCCTTATATCAGTGAGTGATCAATAGATATATATTTGAAATAGAGTTATAATATTTGTGTCAGTCTGAATTAGGTAAACCAAGACGTCGTTGCTTCACTCTTCCTCCATCTGACTTCACTTATGGAATGAGAAGCATTTGTTTTGATGGAGGAGCTGCAGAAGGTATATAATTCTAAACTAAATAATATAATACAATCTAATTCTGTTTGTAGCTCTCTCAACTTGGCATTCTCAATATTCCAAACGTTCAGCTGGAAGGAAGAAGACGCCAGAGAAAGACTTTATCACACTCAATCGTTTAGCTGCTCAGAGTGGTTTAACAACAGCTCATGATCAAGCACAATTTAGGGCTTGTCATGATATCCGGAAGAGAGAGAAAGAAGATGATTTTACAATACAAGGATCACAGAAATTTCCAGTAGATAGAGTATTTGGCATATCAACTAGGTTAAATGGATATATACTATATACCATATTGTACCATACTGTACTATACTATATACCATACTGTACTATACTATACTATACTATACACCATACTGTACTATACTGTACTATACTATATACCATACTGTACTATACTGTACTATACTATACACCATGCTGTGGGATACATGTACTATACTGTGCTATACTATATACTGTACTATACTATACTATACACCATGCTGTGGGATACATGTACTATACTGTGCTGTGCTATTCTATACTATACTGTGCTGTACTATACTATACTGTACTATACTATACACCATGCTGTGGGATACATGTACTATATTGTGCTGTGCTATTCTATACTATACTGTGCTATACTATATACTATACATACACCATGCTGTGGGATACATGTACTATACTGTGCTATACTATATACTGTACTATACTATACTATACACCATGCTGTGGGATACATGTACTATACTGTACTGTGCTATACTATATACTGTACTGTACTATACTATACACCATGCTATGGGATACATGTACTATACTGTGCTGTGCTATTCTATACTATACTGTGCTATACTATATACTATACTGTAGTATACTATACACCATGCTGTGGGATACATGTACTATACTGTGCTGTGCTATTCTATACTATACTGTGCTGTACTATACTATACTGTACTATACTATACACCATGCTATGGGATACATGTACTATACTATATACCATACTGTACTATACTATATAGTTCCCTAGGAAAGTATTATGCTAGTGCACATAGTGGAACAGCTCGTGACACTGATTGGTTGATTGAGTTTCATTTACTTAGTGCTCAACATATTCTATGTTCCTAATGTAATTTACAAGTGTACTATGATTAGGTCATTATGTTTGTGATTGGCTACAGGGTGTATTGTATACATTATTATCATAACTATCTACAGGCCATCAACTCCTATATTTGATCTTTTGGAAAATCGTTATCAAGACAGGTGGCTAATGGAGAAGAAACAAGCAGAGAGAAAGCAAAGAGAAAAAATCAGTAAAAAGGTAACACAAATTAATTCATTAATATTTGGACTATTCTCTTTTATAATCGTATAGAAGTTACAAGGTAAAATATACGAGACAAGAGCATCTCTTTTCAGACGCTACTCAGAACCTGTGGATCCTCCACCATTATGGAAACTATCAAGGTTTTCTAGAGTAAGATACAACTAGTAATAGTATATCACTTTGGTTGCTTTGATGGACTTAAAACTCACGACACATAGATATAGCATCTAAATGTTTATCCTCCCATAGTGTCATATAATAACACATAAATATCACTCATTTTAGGTTGTGAAAGCCTTTAAATTTGTTAAGATAATTTGAAGTGTAATAGTATAATGTATTTATATCTCTCTAGATAGCACCAACTCTACAAACATTTCGGTCTGATAAGATGCGTGAGAAAGCACTTATGAATCACTCATCTGATGCTATTGCACGTCAAGGGATGTTTGGTCATGGAGTCTATTATCAAACTGTTTGAATTATAATACACACACTATTTTTAATACATTGTATTGTCATTATTAATATTATAATTATTACAAGAAACCCAAACAGAGGCGTGGTTTTATAAGAGAAACTATATAAAAATGTCTAATGTTGATTGGTTGTCATTATCAGAATCTGGACTAGAGAACAATAGCTCAAGTAAAGCGTCGTTCACTCGACAGCTTCAAGTGAGTTACAAACTAACATTATAGAGATACTGCTATGAGTGATATAATATATAATTATGAAGTATAGTTTTAAAGGCCTGGTCCATGGAAATAAATTTAATCTTGAATAATACAAGTGTTTTTTGAATGCTTGATTGTATAATTATTGATCAACAAGATATTTACCACCTCAAGTATGTACCGTGGACACACCCCTCAGTAACTATTGGCTAGGGATATCAGGTGCATAAATCTGCATCAACAAGCCACACCTAGCTAATGTCTTTAATTAATGAGGTGGCGATTAACCATAATAATGTATAATAATTATAATTTATTATATATTATAAATAATAAGTAATTTACATGTTAACAGGTCATTATGAGAAGAAGGCGGAGTTCTTTATTCAAATTGATTATTGTAATGATATGTGTGTGTGTGTTATCAGCTGTGTTTGTAGTTGGGTTTGGTTCACCATCAACAGATGAAGACATACAATTTCATCATGGTATGAAGTCCCATTCCTAAACCAGTGTATGAGTATATGGCTGTATTGATTCTTTCATACAGAAACTCTCGCAGAGGAGATGCATAAAAGAGTGGAAGATATTGACAAATTTGAAGATATTGTTCGAAGAACTACACCTGCCGATGATAATGATGATGTACCTCAGGCTTTACCAGTAGATATGAAAATCGAAGACATTGAAAAAGATTTGGAAAGTGACAAGAAAGTTGAAACTCGTACAATGAAACTTGGTGCTCCTCTAAAGATTGAGCATACAGAGGAACAAATAGCTATAATCAATGCTTTTAAACATGCATGGAAAGAGTATCGATTGTCGGCATGGGGTCTAGACGAAGTTAAACCTATATCTCACAGAAGTAGTACATGGTTTAATCTTGGACTTACAATAGTTGATTCTCTAGACACAATGTGGTTAATGGGACTGGATGAAGAGTTCAACGAAGCTAAGAAATGGGTAGAACACAGTATGGTACTTGATCAAAATAAGGATGTTAATTTATTTGAAACTACTATTCGAGTATTAGGTGGACTATTGAGTACTTATCATCTCACAAAAGATAGTATATTCTTGGATAAAGCGGTAATCATACACTTTGTCTGCTGTGTGTAGTATTATGATTTTATCATAAGTACACTTCTCTGTGAATGTTGTTATAATCTAACACAAATGGACTTGAAACAATTGTATAGTTTATAATAATTATTATCGTAGTAATAATAATGTACTTCATTTTCCAGGTAATGAGTGTATAACATATTCTTGTTCCCTTTTAAAAATATTTTTAGACTGATTTAGGTGATCGTCTTCTTCATTCATTTTCCTCTCCTTCTCATATTCCATATTCTGATGTTAACCTGAATACTCTCAAAGCTCACGGACCATCTTGGGGTCCTGATAGCTCAGTATCAGAGGTCACTAGTATACAGCTGGAATTCCGTGATCTTTCACAACTCACAGGGTACACAAAATACCAAGAGGCAGCTGATAGAGTGATAGATATTGTGCAGGTGAGGAGAGATAGAGAGAGAGAGAGAGGGAGGGAGGGAGGGAGGAATGGAGAGAGATAGTACTGGATAATTCTGGATTAAAATAATATATGTTGGGTCTATGATTATATTATAATGTATGTAT
Organism: Petrosia ficiformis; assembly: GCA_947044365.1. Taxonomy (NCBI): domain Eukaryota; kingdom Metazoa; phylum Porifera; class Demospongiae; order Haplosclerida; family Petrosiidae; genus Petrosia; species Petrosia ficiformis. The sequence continues at coordinate 346,107 of OX345639.1, forward strand.
GTTGTATGATTACATTGTTCTAATGTGTTTATATTCCATTTTGTGTAGTTATGTCTTAAAGTACATTAGGAAGCTTGTAGCTAGTGGAATCTATACCTCATAATATTCATAGCAGTTGCCATAGTTACAGCAATCCGATATTACGAATATTAAATACTCATACAAACATAATATTTCATTCACTTGTTACAGAATCAACATCGTGAACATAATCTAGTACCACAGTTTATTAATACACAATCGGGCAAGCTAAGATCAGGGACATTAACACTGGGGTCAAGAGCTGATAGTTATTATGAATATCTGTTAAAACAATGGTTACAGAGTGGAAAAACTGAAGACAAGTACGTATTACTTACAGGTATTGCATTATCATTATTTGGAGTTAGTCTATAGAGGAATGGATAGATAGATAGATAGGAAGATAGATAGATAGATAGATAGATAGATAGATAGATAGATAGATAGATAGATAGATAGATAGATAGATAGATAGATAGATAGATAGATAGATAGATAGATAGATAGATAGATAGATAGATAGATAGATAGATAGATAGATAGATAGATAGATAGATAGATAGATAGATAGATAGATAGATAGATAGATAGATAGATAGATAGATAGATAGATAGATAGATAGATAGATAGATAGATAGATAGATAGATAGATAGATAGATAGATAGATAGATAGATAGATAGATAGATAGATAGATAGATAGATAGATAGATAGATAGATAGATAGATAGATAGATAGATAGATAGATAGATAGATAGATAGATAGATAGATAGATAGATAGATAGATAGATAGATAGATAGATAGATAGATAGATAGATAGATAGATAGATAGATAGATAGATAGATAGATAGATAGATAGATAGATAGATAGATAGATAGATAGATAGATAGATAGATAGATAGATAGATAGATAGATAGATAGATAGATAGATAGATAGGTTGATAGACATAGATAGATAGGTATATAGATGGACATAATATAAATAGATAGATGTAGATAGTGCAGTAATTAATATTTTCATGCTATAGATTTCGCACTTGGTATTTAGAATCAATAGAAGGGATTCAAGATTATTTGGTCGGACATTCTGAACCTTCACAACTAACATTTATAGGAGAAAGAAAAGGATCGCGTTTCTCACCTAAGATGGACCATCTTGTTTGTTTTTTACCAAGCATTCTTGCCCTTGGTGCTCATAATGGCCTCCCTTCTTCACATATGGAACTAGCTGAAGAAGTACTCTACACATGTTGGCAAATGTATGAGAGGATGCCGACTGGTTTGAGTCCTGAGATAGTATATTTCAATCAAAACCCAGGAGTAGGTGGTGAAGACATTATAGTAAAGGTACCTCTCAAATATTATACACATCATTATATAGTAGAGTACAAGTATAAAACATCATGAAGTATTGCATGCTAATGAGTACAAGTATGTTAGTAACTTGGTATGGTATGATGTATATTAGTCACACCTATTGATTAATGCATTTGATGTACTACTACAATGGATGGTAGACATGTAGCTTAGAGTATAGTCAGGTGACTGTGTCATGAAAATCTGATTGGGTGAATGTCATGTGACAAGTAATTTAATAATTAGTTTTTATTTTTCTCTTTCTCTTTAGCCTAATGATCGACACAATCTTCTTCGTCCTGAAACACTGGAATCACTATTTATTCTGTACAGATTAACTAAAGATGAACGCTATCGTGACTGGGGCTGGAAGATATTTCAGTCTCTTGAAACATATACCAAACTAGCTAATGGAGGTTACAGTTCTATTAATAATGTACAAGATACTGATAATCCAAGTCCAAGAGATAAAATGGAGAGTTTCTTCACTGGAGAAACCTTGAAGTATCTGTTCTTATTATTTTGTGATGATGATACTGTTCTACCATTGGACCAATGGATATTCAATACTGAAGCTCATCCATTACCAATATGGACTAGTACATGATATTTATAATTTTATTATTTCATTATTATATTATTATTATCTTCATAATTTAGTAATTTTTGCTCTCTTACCATATAAAGAATAATTTTTGAAAACGTTGTTTACTATTGAAATATAGAATGTTTATTTATTATATATTCTTCATTAACTCTCTTTAGAGTGGTTAATGTTTATTTCTACCTATCATTGTTCTCGAAGGATATGAATGAGTTGTTTCTAATAATTGATGAATCTCATCTTTAATCTGTCGAGAAGATGCACATCAATAAACTACATGATATATTAATCTAATAACTTACTGATTTTTTAGTGTAATATATAAGAGAATAAAAATCAGTTTCTTGCATACAGTAGCGTTGATTAGAAGCAGAAGATGAAGGAACTGGTTTTTCAAGAACAGTCCATGGACGAGGAGAAATCACTTCCTCCTCTTCTTGAGGGTATTCCTGTTTATCTCCTTGTAGAGATTTGACAGTGGATTCAGTACGCAACATCACAGTGTCTTCTTCACTCAATTCAGACACATGAATACCAGCTAATATCTCACTAATATATCTTTCATCTTTAGTAACCTCCTGGTCATTTTCAATCAACTCATTTGACTTTGGAATTATTAATGAGTGTTTCATTCTTTGTGCTAAATCACTGTTCACTAACTCCACAGGTGATTTACCTGGAAACAGTCGACCTACTAATGGAAGACAATCTTCACTTGTAGTATCTAGTAGTAATGCTTTCAATGTGTCATTCTTAGCTTCTGATATATTCTATAAGAAATGTAACCATACTGATCGTAACCATGGTTACCATACATAATAGCATTAATTAATGAATAATGATAATTATTATCATCATAACATTACATTTATAGTATATGCCATAATACCAATCTAAACATAGTACAGTTCTACATGTTACTATTAATAACATGATTTATATTACAGTGTTACTATAAATAGAATGATTCATCTAATAATAGTATATTGTGTCGTGTTACACATGTTACTATATATAGCACATATAATTATAATAAAAATAGTACATTGTTATTGTTATACTATAAATAGCATGTTATATCATCTAATAATAGTACACTATTAAACATGTTACTATAAATAGTATGTTCTGTCATCTAATAATAGTACAGTTAAACATGTTACTATAATTAGTATGTTAGATCATCTAATAATAGTACAGTTAAACATGTTACTATAAATAGTATGTTACATCATCTAATAATAGTGCAGTTAAACATGTTACTACAAATAGCATGTATATCATCTAATAATAATACAGTTAAACATGTTACTATAAATAGTATGTTATATCATCTAATAATAGACATGTTATAAATATCACTAATAATATCACACCTTGAGTTCATATCTTGTTCTAGCACGACACATGTAATATCTTGCAGTATATGGACTATGAGATATAGCATTGGTAAAATGTTCCTCTGCTGCAGAAAATTTACATTCAGCAAATGTTCTCATTCCAAGAGTATAATACACGACAGCAAGTCTATAGTCAATCTCCATATCCTGTAGTCTTTCTTTTCTTATATCTTGTTGTAGTGTGTGACTTAACTGATAATCAGCTAATGCAAATCGATATTCTTGTAACTTAAAGAAACAATCTGTGAAATAAAATGTATTATATACTATAAGAGATATTTAATTAGGTAACTATATCTATATAGTTCTACAATTAATATTCATTACTATAAAGTCTGTTCACATTCACAATGACCTCAAAATTAGGATGTGATGAGTTTATATGTAATAGTTTAAAGTCATAAAGTTAATACATGATTATACTGTCTCAATAATGAACTATTGCATTAAAATACACAAAAAGGAATGGGAAGGATAATTATATGAAAATGGCAATGTTGAATAATGATTGTTGATCATTCCAAAATAAAGTATGAACATTTTTTCATATGTCATGGAGAATGTGAATGGCTTTTAGACTTAATTCCTAGATAATTGATAAACACTAGGATCACCCCTCAACATTGTTAATGAAGTAACTCAACTGTAGGTATATTATGTATCCACAAACCTCCTCTGTTTGTATATAATCCAGGGTCATTCTTTTCTTCTCTGATTGCTTTATTTAGTAATACAATAGCATCATTATACAATCCACGTCTATAGAAATAATAATATAAACAGACAAACAGACAGATTTATTGTGTACCTGAAACATTCCACAGCGAAGTCATTATAAGTTAATACCAGTTGTCTGGAGGCTTGTTTATAAACCTCATTATCATATTGATGTCCACACTTGTTCATTGCTAATAGAAAATCATCTACTGCATTATTATATGAGCCATTCTGACGATGAATAGCACCTCTAGATAAGAAACACACACACACACATATACACACTGATTTCTCCAACTATACCGTGATTATACAAATACAAATTTAATCATTATGTACCTGAAGATGTGATGATGAGCAGTATGAGGATCTGACTCGATAACTGAATTCATTTTCCTGACAGCTTCTTCTCTTTTACCAACCAAACTGAATCCTATTGCCTGTTAGTTTAAAATTATTAATCTATCAAAGATCATGTCTACTTGTCTCTTTCCATCCATCAATCAATCCATCTATCCATCCATCCGTCCATTTATGATTCATCCATCCATCCATCCATCCATCCATCCATCCATCCATCCATCCATCCATCCATCCATCCATCCATCCATCCCTCCATCCATCCATTCATCTATTCATCCATCCATTCATCCATCCATTCATCCATCCATCCATCCCTCCATCCATCCGTCCGTCCATCCATCCATCCATCCATCCATCCGTCCATCTATCCATCCATCCGTCCGTCCGTCCATCCATCCATCCATCCATCCATCCATCCATCCATCCATCCATCCATCCATCCATCCATCCATCCATCCATCCCTCCATCCATCCATTCATCTATTCATCCATCCATTCATCCATCCATTCATCCATCCATCCATCCCTCCATCCATCCGTCCGTCCGTCCGTCCGTCCATCCATCCATCCATCCGTCCATCCATCCATCCATCCGTCCGTCCGTCCATCCATCCATCCATCCATCCGTCCATCCATCCATCCATCCGTCCGTCCGTCCATCCATCCATCCATCCATCCGTCCATCCATCCATCTTTACTTGATTCTTTGCATGGTCTGATCTTGTTTTCAGTTCTTGTTTGAGTTCTAACGCATCAGAATTTTCAGAGTCTATTTCTAAAGCACACTCAACATCATGATAACACTTAGATACCTAAAAATACATTACAATCATAAACTATATCTATATAAAAGAGATTCCTTACATTTCCAAAGACCAGATAAAGACGAGCTCTTATTAATAATAATTCAATAGTAGGAGAACCAATTTGTAGTTCATTTTCAACTAATGATAAACACTGTTTATAATCCTTCAAATGAAGGAGACATGAGATCCTGAATAAAGTACATGTATATACATCTATTCATCAATATATCTATCTATTTATAATTCACTATGTATCTATATATCTATCCATCATCAATATATCAATGCATTTACCATGTCTGTCTATCTATCCATCCACTCATACCTTACCTCTTCACTTTGTATCTTCTCTGATCTGGTTGAAGATCAATGGCTTTCTGATAATTCTCAATAGCTAAGTTATATTTATGTTGTTTATAAAATATATCACCATAACTTTCATATAATGAAACTAATCTGTCCTGTATAATAAAACAGGGTAAATGAGTATATTATAATAATGATGAAGATCAATGGGTTGGGTAGATGAATAAGTAGATGGATATATACATGAATAAAATGAATTGATGGATAGAGATGAATGAATGGATGAAGAATACCTTTATCTCCATATTTTCAGCTTGGGTCAATGTTAGTGCCTTTTTAAGATTCTGTATAGCCGATGAGAAATCTCCCAAAGCTATATATCCTTCAGCTCTTTGCTGATATAGAGATGGGTTTTGAGGTTGGAGGACCAAAGCTCGAGAAAGTCGCTTCACTGCGAGTGTAGGTTCATCATTTAACATGAGTTCCTTGGCATCATCTTCTCTATCATATATATATATATATATGTGACCGGCTCTGCGAAAACCAGTCTTATGGATCAAAATATAATTTGGAGATATGATTGAAAATAGACAGTTCTGAAGTATTTAGGCGATCCCTGTTTTACTACATAAAAAGCTTCACAAATGTTTTGCCTGTCTTCTGATACCTTTAGCAAGTCTTAGAGACCTCTCTGTACTTCGCTAGCCACTGCTAAATAAATTGTTAATCATTCATTTTAATGGTTAAAAATTAATTTAATTGCGTTTTTCTCCAAATGAAGTATTTGTGACTACCATGGTTTAATCGGTCGCTGTACCTTTGTGTTTTGCTTGAGTGGGATGTGTAATATATCATTCTAGAGCTAATTTAATGCTCTATTCAGGTAAGACAAAAAACCAATTTTGAAATTTTGATCCATAAGACATAAGACTGGTTTTCGCAGAGCCGGTCACATATATATATATATAATAATGTACTATATAGATGTTAAATTCTATGAATAAGGCTGAAATAGGAAAGTGAAAAAATGCTGGTATCCACTGGGAATCGAACCTAGGGTCACTGACTTCAGCCACCAGTGCTCTCACCACTGAGCTATGACAACCAGACAATCATCATCACTTTAATATGGATGGGATATTATGTACTGTATGTAGAAGGTCTTATATATTATAATCATGGATACATACATTGATTGTATCTTCTTCTTCATAATTTGTGAATATGTAGTCGATTCTTCCTCTCTAGGTACTTGACTTTTAGCCATTGCTGTTCAGTTGCCATGGAAACACATGGAGGTGTGGCTGCACACATGGAAGCTCGAAGCACTTTTGCACACACACACAATGGCTGGAGAAAAAGCTCTGAAGTTCACAATATTGGCTGAATGTGCTGTTTCAAAAGCTCGTGTATCAAAGATGGAGCTTCCTCATAGTGTTGTTGATACTCCTGTATTCATGCCTGTTGGTACACAGGGTACAATGAAAGGTGTGACTTCAGAACAATTGATGTCTCAACCTCTTGATTGTCAAATAATATTAGGCAATACTTATCATTTAGGGAATAGACCAGTAAGTTATTATATATAATGTGTTATACTAATGATGTCTTCAATGAATAGGGTTGTAATGTCTTGACCAAAGCAGGTGGATTACATCAGTTCATGAAATGGAACAGAGCACTGTTAACAGTCAGTGAACATGTGTGTATTAATATATTATAATTATAATATTTATAGGATAGTGGTGGATTTCAAATGGTTTCACTACTTGAACTTGCTGAGATCACAGAGGTATTAATTACAAATCATAATTAAAGGGAAAGTTAAATTATTTTCATATCAGGAGGGAGTGAAGTTCAGAGCTCCTCATGATGGAACCGAAATGCTATTAACTCCAGAACATTCTATCGACATTCAAAATACAATAGGTGCTGATATTATGATGCAGCTGGATGATGTAGTGCATAGTTTAACAACTGGTGCAAGAGTTGAGGAAGCAATGTGGAGGACATTAAGATGGCTTGATAGATGTATCAAAGCACATAAATACCCAAACCGACAAAACCTGTTTGGTATTGTTCAAGGCGGACTTCAACCAGAGTTGAGAAAACTCTGTTGTAAAGGTAGTGTATTCTATTACTGTTTCAAAGATCAGTATATTGTTTACATAGAAATGGCAAAGAGAGACCTACCAGGCTATGCTATTGGTGGATTGAGTGGAGGAGAGAAAAAAGATATATTTTGGAAAATTGTTAGTCAATGTACAGATAATCTACCCAAAGATAGACCTAGATATTGTATGGGAGTTGGGTAAGATAATAATACTCTCTCTGTGATATTTGAGTATTTTAATGTTATAGATTACCTGTAGATCTTGTAGTATGTTGTGCATTAGGTGTGGATATGTTTGACTGTGTTTATCCAACAAGAACAGCTGTAAGTAAATCATTATAATATCCTGTATTCCTATATCTCCTGTATGTAACATAATTTATGTTATATGTAGAGATTTTGTACTGCACTTGTTCCTTGGGGACAATTACAGCTGAAACAGAAAGAATATTATGATGATTTTCGTCCTATTGATCCAGACTGTCCATGTATTACATGTTCTAAGTATTCCAGAGCTGTACTGCACTGCATTGCATCAAGAGAGCCTGTGGTTTGTAGCTTGATTTCTTTACATAACTTGACTTATCATGTAAGATTTGTCTGTGTATGCATGGATGTATGTATAATTATATAATAATTATACATTTATAGCTTTTATTAATGAAGGGACTTCGAACAAGTATAATTGATGGACAGTTTCCTGAGTTTGTTAAAGATTTCATGTTGAAGTTATATCCTAATCATGATTATGAACAATGGATTGTTGATGCATTGGGTTCAGTTAATATACATTTGACTAGCAACGCTGGAAAACAAATTAATATTTAAATTGTATTGTAAATTATTTTTTTGTAATAATTATTTTTTTAATTAAAATTAATTAATGGGTGGAGTTTGATAATGATATTCTATGTCTGGTGAAAAGAGACAATGGGCTCCTTTAGCAGTGGATCATGGTTATTATGATCCACTAATGACTGGTAGTATTGATGGTACTGATGATAGACCACATGATCGTGCTGTAATGAGAGCATTACAATCAAAATGTATGCAATTATGTGTGTAAATGTTTTATGATGTATATATATATATATATATATATATATATATATATATATATATATATATATATGTATATTCACAATGTTCCATTCCTTATTTGTACTTATATCTCAGATCGTCCCAACAAACAAGTGAAAGGTGATCCAAAAGCAACCATATTTGTAGCTCGTCTTAATCCAACAACAACTGAAGGTTATATATATATATATATATATATATATATACATGTTTACTGTTTGTATTATTAATATATTATTATAATTATATTTATAATAGATTCACTGAAAGAAGTATTTTCTAAGTATGGTAAAATAAGACACTGTAGACTAGTAAAGGATTTAGGTTAGTATATATATACATGTAATATATAATTATATTAATATTATAATTATTCTTAGTAACAGGACGATCAAAATGTTATGCATTTATTGAATATGGTCATAGGGAAGATGCATATAAAGCAAGTGAAGTGAGTATGAGAATGATCCTTTGATGGTACTGGTATGAGACTTATTCCTCTAATAGCGTTCTCATCACATGATATTAGATAGTAATGAGATCATTGTAGAAATGGAATTGGAAAGAATCTTGCCTGGTTGGAAACCAAGACGATTTGGTAAGGCTGTTGTCATGGTAATATAAAAATACTATGTACCGATTTAATTTAGGTGGTGGATTTAGTGGAAAGAAGGAATCAGGTCAGTTACGTTTTGGAGGACGAGAAAGACCTTTTAGGAAACCAATGTACGTGAGCTTCATAACAACATTGAATATTAAATTATTTATAATTTATAGTGTTCTTGGTAGTAAATCATTTGGCAGAGGAGAAAGAGGAAGAGGAAACTGGCATGACAATGAAAGATCACGAGGAGATTGGAATAGAGACAGAGATAGAAAAATAAGACTTGATAAACACAATAGTTAATAATTATAATTTTATTTATAATAATATCTCAAGTTGGGGGTCAAAGTTTAAGTAATATTATTATAGGTGGAGCTGCTTGCACAATCAATAACGATTCAATATGCCACCAAAGAATAAAAAGAAACAACCATTTAGTAACAAACAAAAGAAAATACAATTGCAACAGAAGAGAGAGAAAAAGAAAGGAAAAGGTAAGAAACTGAATAAAATATTATGATTCTAATTTCAGAAGGGGAAGTATTTTAATTCATACGAAACACTTTATTTCCACTTTTTCAGTACCATTTGGAGACTCTCCACCTCCTCCCAGTGCTTCTAAATTACAAAAAGACTCAAATTCAGAGTCTGATGAGGAGGAGGAGAAACAACCATTAAAACAATCCTTAGTTTCTAAACTTCATCATCAACCCCTTGGAGCTACAGGAGCTTCTGGTCATTATAATCCCAATAGGTCAGTGTGTATGAATGATTGACTTGGTACAATCACATGCATATAATCCAATATGTTAGTATGTTTGTAATCGCATATTTATTACATATATATATATATATATATATATATATATATATTACAGATTCCGTCTTCATTTTCGACAAGACTCAAAGGAAGAAATAGAGAGAAGAAAGTTTGAAGCAAAAACTGTTCCTCTGGTTCACATAGAGGAGGTATATATTATTATATAATATGTTATGTGTACTTGTATCATGTGATGTGATGTCATGTGATGTATAGGTACAACTAGAAGTAGGTGTTGAAGATGTATATCATCCTGGAACTGTATTAGATATTCCTAAACGTCCTCCATGGGATTATTCTATGAGTAAAACAAAGGTTTGATTCATTTGTTATGTAAACTAATGATTCCCATAACAATATGTCATGTTACTGTTACTATAAATAGCATATTTGTGTATTTCTGTTACATAATAGCATGTTTGTGTTACTATAAATAGCATAATTATGTTACTATAAACATAATGTAGTAAAAGGGCATTGTAATTGTTATGTTACTATAAATAGCATGATCTATTCTAATAACAGTGTATTGTGTTTGTTATGTTGCTATAAATAACATAACTTATTATACTTTGTTTTTGTTATGTTACTATAATTCATTCTAACAATAGCACATGTTATGTTACTATAAATAGCATAATAATAGCGCACGTTATGTTACTATAAATAGCATAATAATAGAGCATGTGTTACTATTAATAGCATAATAATAGCGCATGTTATGTTACTATAAATAGCATAATAGTAGAGCATGTGTTACTATAAATAGCATAATAATAGAGCTGCTCTTAGAGCATGTGTTACTATAAATAGCATGATTTGATGATTTAATGGGAATATATTTGACAGGTGGAGAAACAAGAAGAAGAGATGTTTGAACAATACTTACACAATATATATGATACATATTCTAAAGAAGATCTCAGTTATTTTGAACTCAACTTAGAGGTATGGTTGATGTAATGATATCTTCTGTTATATATTTTACTCTCTCTTTCCTATCTATCTATTTATCTATCTATCTATCTATCTATCTATTTATCTATCTATCTATCTATCTATCTATTTATCTATCTATCTAAGACTTGGCGACAGCTTTGGAGAGTTTTAGAAATATCTGATATAGTATTGTTAATTACTGACGTTAGACATCCAGTAAGATTATATTACTGGTTCTTACACACTATGATTTTCTATTATTCCCCAGGCCCTACATTTTTCTCCTGCTCTATATAATTACATTGTTCAAGATCTTAAAAAACAAATTGTACTAGTTCTAAATAAGGTAATAATAAGCTTCTTCATACCACACACACTTACCACACCATTTTCTCTCATCTCCCTCCCTCCCCCCTCCCCCCTCCCTCTCTCTCTATTAGATTGATCTTGTTCCTCCTCAAGTAGTGGTTTCATGGAAACATTATTTCACAAATAAATTCCCTCATCTTGATGTAATCTGTTTCACTTCATTTCCTAATTACCAAATGTCTTTAGAAAGAATTAGAAAAGGTACTGGATTACATGTTTAATGATACTACTTATTTATTGTATGTGGTAATTCCTTAAAATATTCTGGCTCACTATAGTGAAATTAAAAATGAGGAGAAAAGGAAAACTCTTGTCTGCGGTTGGGCCGAGGGAATTATTTAGAGTGATTGAATCACTTTATAAAGGAAAACGTAAGTTTGGATAAACCTAGTTATGTACTGTATGAAGTTTGTGTCTGTAGTTGATTTGTCAGCATGGCAACAGAAACTGGACAGTGATGTGCAAGATGTACTGGATGAGGAGGAGGAGGAGGAGGAGGAGGAGGAGGAGGAGGAGGAGGAGGATGATATAGTAGCACCTGTTATTTCTAAAGTAACTAGTACAGGTATTATCTTTATCACTTGTCCTTCATGATAATAGAACATGTTTTCTTTGCCGAATAAAGGTTCACCTCTTGATATACATGATGTTAAGGAAGGAATTATCACTATTGGATTATTAGGTATGTGTCTATGTGTGGTGTATATGTGTGGCGTGTGTATACAAGTGTAATGTGTGTATATATGCACATGTGTTTATGAATGGTCTTTAGTTGTCATGGTAACTTATGTAGGTCATCCTAATGTTGGTAAATCTTCTATTTTGAATGGTGTAATGGGAAAGAAGGTAGAATTCATATTTAATCAAAGGAATTTATAATCTATTAATTATATTGTCAGTTTGTCAGTACATCTCGTACTCCTGGACACACAAAACATTTCCAAACTATTTTCCTAACTCCTAATATTCAGTTATGTGATTGTCCTGGACTAGTCTTCCCGTCACTAGTCAACAAACAACTCCAGGTATGGAGAGAGAGCTTCTTTCATTAGCTAATAATAATTATTATATTTAATAATCTAGATATTAAGTGGAATGTATCCAATAGCTCAAGTGCAGGAACCATATACTGCTGTTGGGTATCTAGCACAGAGAGTACCAATACTTCAACTTCTTTCTCTTACTCATCCTGACCCCACTGTTCACAAGGCAGAACCTCGGTCCTGGTCAGCTGGCGGACTTGAAGAGAATGTTACAGTAAAAAATGAGATGGATGTATTAGATAAGACTAGTAGTAGAGGAGATAGTCTTACTTGTGATGGAGAGGAATGGACAGCTTGGGATATTTGTGATGGTAAAATATTATCACTAGTAATAATAATTATTTCAAATTGAATATTTATAGCTTGGGCTACACGAAGAGGTTTTTACACCAAGAAAGGAGCAAGACTTGATACATATAGAGCTGGTTTGTATGTTTTGTGAACTATTTAAAATGTTACATACTATATAATTTAATAGCTAATGACTTATTGAGACTAGCAGCTGATGGACGAATATCTCTCTATTTCAGACCTCCAGGTTTCTCTAGGGAAAAAGGTAATATTTTTTATAATTATAATTATATATCAGTTTTTCTATTTCTCGTTTCTTTAATTAGTTCATTGGGACACTCATCCTGATGTAAAAGAAATAATACATTTACAACAACAAGGTTTGTTGTTAGATAACGTCCACCATAGCGAGGAAAGTGAGGAAAGTGAGGAAAGTGAGGAAAGTGAAGGAAGAGGTGTATTAGATTTAACAGAACAGACTAAATTCTCAATGTTAATGAACTTTGATGATACTGAAGATAACTCATAAAATATTCATCATGTTATATTAATGTATACCATATCATGAATTATTCATATATTGTAATGATGAGATTCTTTATAATGTAGTTTGTCTGACAGTACGTCCATGTTCTACATCAACATACCCTATTGTACTATGCGGTAGAGGGGACCAACCTGTTTCTATATCATTTGGTGAATATGGGATCATGTGATCCATTTCAAAATCATCTGGCACTTCTCTCACTCTAACACGTCTCTTTTGTGAGGTGCTTGGAGATGCAAAGGTGTAACGGAGTGAGGAAGGTGATGGCGTTCGTGAGGATGGGGAGGGAGATGGTGATGGTTGAAAGTCTCTTTGTGTCTGTTGTTGTTCTATTCTCATCTGCCTTTGAAGTGCTTTGTGACGATTCTTCATACTAGATACTCTACTAGGTTGTTCATGTGCTGTGTGGATAAATAGATGAATCAATGAAAAATAAATTGAGGGATAGATAGATAGATAAATAGATAGATAGATAGATAGATAGATAGATAGATAGATAGATAGATTGA
>OX345639.1:362500-447500 GCA_947044365.1 Petrosia ficiformis
CTTGTACCTGCATGAGGTTATAAGTTATTTTAATAATTATTATAATTAATTACAGACCCGAAATGATGAAAGAAACATCACTAGTCCATCAGAGCCGGCATTAATAGCTTGAATCACACTAGTAGTCGAAGTACCGGTCTCTGTCTTTTCAACAGCCAGAAAAATAACATAACAAGATCCCAACAATATAAGTGAGACTACAACTTGACACAAGATACGAAATAAAAGGTACCGCCATCTCATGAGAACAGATCGAGAAATTAAAAATTATTATTTTTTATCATAATTATAACTAACTTAATTCCTTTATCGGCATTCTTTTCAGCTTCTAAAATTGTTTCCTGACAGATAAATATTCTTTAAACACAAATCACTAAATTATACACTCATACTTTAAGAGCTGTAGCTATGTGCCTGCCTTTAGCAGCTGCAGTATCACTGTTAGTGACAGTATGATCCCAAACAGCAAATAGTTTCCAAGCAAATAAATATTGTTCTGAAACATTAGCTCTCTGTAGTAACTTGTACTTCTTTGCCATACTGTATGTATAGTACGAAGTGTTATACTTGACTAGTTACTAACTAAAAGTGCCAATTTTAGTTAGTTATAGTTATTACAGTAGACTTGTAATTTAGTTATAGTTTAAGTTAACTAAAAAGCTACAATGCCTTACTAAAAGTTATATAATACTTATAGTTAACTAACAACATTCTCACTTGAATAGAATTGCTACAACACAGATCACAAACATAGCTATTACAACCAGCAGATATGCTAATGGTAGTTTATATCCCCAACCGATCTCTGGTTTTGGATTGTGTAGTGAAGTGTAATAGGGTTCATTTAGTCCACTGTCATAATACCCATAAAATAAAACTGAATACTCAAATACATAACCCTAATGAAGAGATAACAAAGATTAACAATAAGAAATGGAAAGATGTATAACAATTATTAAGTTACATACGTACGTACCTTTCCATCAAAAATGAAAGAGAATGCAGAACCATTTTTCATCACTGATTGAGGAACTTCAAGACCATGGCCTCCTAGTTTCTATAATATCAATGACAATGTATTATAATGAATCATATTATATTAACATACTTGAGGTATTACTAAAAACCCAAGTATCATTATAGTGAGAAGAAGATTAACAGCACATAACCAACGAAGAAAGGTGAAGAATGAAGCAACACTGGAACCAAAACGACCTAATACAATACAACTTATGTATGTAATGTAATATGTATATAATCTGTAACCTTCAATTTGTTTTATTATTGAATTCCATATTGTGATGGACATAAGGAAGTTATCAAATTTATAACATAGTTTCTTCATCATCTACATGTTTATTATACATACAAACATATGTATATGTACATTGTGCTATTCCTGTAAGTACTAACCAGTTTAGAAGTATCTCTGACAGTATCTATAGCATTCATTTGATTAGCATATTTGGACAAATTCTGCCTGTATGCTCTGTTATCATAAATAAATAGTTATGAATTATGTATTATGAATTCCCTTACTTGAGTGCAGCTATCTTCATTTCCATGGGCCATGGCTGTGCTCTGAAGTTTGCTATGATTTTGCGTTGCTCTTGCACAAAGTTGTGAACTTCAATGCTGCTGATGAGGTTTGGTTCTATAGGATGTGAAGCAATGCTAACGGACTGACTACAACTATCTCGATGTCTGTAAATGGGTGGGAAAAATGCATTATGACCTCATCAAAAATAACTACTGGTAGAAATATTCACCCTGAGTTCTCAACATATCTTTGTCGCAGCATAAAATCGGATTCACTTAGTCCACGAATCATCCCACGAGGTTCCCAACTGTCTACATCATCATAGACTGTATGATCCACTCTTGCTTCTTGTCTTGCAGGACGAACTTGAACTACTTGTGGTGTATCTGGTTATGAAATATGTAATTATATAATTATTATTCATAATGAAATTACAGTTAAAATAACAACAGCACATGTGCATAAATATAATAACATGGGCAGGGATGAACTGCGGTAAGGTAAAGAATGTATGGTATGCGTTGTAATTGGATAGGTAGTTAGTGCGTTCTCCCACACCAGTGAGGCAAGGCTGTCGATCATTAATAATACGAGGCCAAGATGAGCGATCTAGAAAGAGGAACTTTTAGCAGGCTGTCCTTACAAAGGCTATCGAAGAGATTTAGTAAGTAGTTTTATAATTAGATCTAACCAGCAATTGTTATTATTTGTGTAAATTAATTGCTAAACTTAAAAACAGAAAGTAATCTTAGGTAGGGATAGTATTGACTTGCCCATTTGATCCCTATTTCTTGACTAATAGTATCAGTTCCACCTCTTGTCATGTAGTGCTAGTTGTATTGTCACTTGTATGCATATATGTGCATGAAATCTTTTTTTTTAATGTTACCATAGAGTATAAAATCTGATTGGTTGATTTTTTTACCGGGGAAATAGGTGTGATTATCAATAACTGTTTACTGGATGTTTTCATTCTCTTAAATATAGACACTGACAAATAATTATACATAAAAACATAAAAGTATCCCTATGATCATTTCATTGTTGTGAACTATTCTTCCTCTTGTGTCTTCAAACGCAACAACTTGATATATCCCTCTTTTTAAACTTTTACAGTTGTTAATTGTTAGATAGCAAGTTGCTTTCTTCTAACCAACTACTTACCAGTAGCTGCACACAGTAATCAACAAAGCCCCTGTTCCCACATGCATACAATATTATTGTCAGTTTTATAGATGTTTGTATGTAATTCACTCCCACGTAAAATAGCATAGGAATGACCTTGCCTCTTAAGGGACAGAAAAATAGTCTTCCTTTTAGATAATTATTCCATATAGCTCAATGATGTAATTACTTTTATAAAAATTTGGTCATATTAGTCTTATCATGGGTTTTAGAAACCTTTAAAGGTAGTTAAATACTGTTTATTAGTTATAAAGTTATTGTGTTGCAAATACCAATTGTACTCGTTTATCTGTCTGTACTTCCGCAGGTCGTAATAGGGATTATGATAAGGTTGACGATACTAATGACACACGTGTTCCACTCCACAATGAAGAAGCTTTTCAACATGGTCTCAAGTTTAAAGCCAAGGTTAGTAAACTTTCAGTATTCCTCAGGATATTACTAATATGATAGATTATTACGATAATATTATGGTGTAAATCTATGATCTAGTGTTGTGTGTACATTGGTTTGTAATTGGATCAGTAAATAAATAGGAGGATATTTATAGTATTCTATTATGTCTATACAGTATATAGGTAATTTAGAGATTGCAAGACCAACCTCAAAAGTTGACATTATTACTGCAATGAGAAGAATACGAGTAAGTTTATTTGTGTGTTTGTCTTGAAGGACATGTGAACATTTATTGGTACATAAAAATTACCTCACAAGTATATATTATCAATAATGAATAGTAAACAGTGATATGATATGTTGTATTATAATTGGTGTTTCCTGAGGCTTCTTTCCTTCAATGCATATATAATTATGTGTATATAAAAGTGTCAAATTCTCTTTCCATCTTGTAGTATGAATATAAAGTGAAAGGAGTGAAGAAACAGAGATGTGTTATTGATATTTCTACACAAGGAGTTAAAGTAACAAAGAGAAGAAGAAGAGTAAGTTATGTTTGTGTGTACATACATCTGATATGTATGGACATAGCTGGAGTGGTGCATGATATGTTGGTACACAACTAGTTGAACTGGTCTGGTATCTATGTACATAGCTAGACTGGTGCATGATATGTTGGTATACAACTGGACTGGTACCTATATATGTACACAGCAGGACTGGTATCTGATATGTTTGTAGTTTGTACATAGTTGAACATGATTTGTATGTAAATAGGGACTGGTACCAGAAGCCTGTTATATATACAATAGAAACCTGTTAGATCGATTGTTATCCATTAATAAGATTATAATTTGGCAGAACTTAATAATTATTTATATTTCATATTATATTGTCATGTTTCTTTTTTATTCTTTAGTCAAGAAAGCATTTACCAGAAGAAGATTTGCTAATGATGGAACATGCAATATACAGGTGATTCTTCTTACCACGTATTGTGGTCTTTATAGTTAACTATCCCGATTACATGTCTGCCGGTCCAATAACAAATGAAATTGGCCTGTAGTGGGTGTTTTGTTTAGTTGGAAACCCTTTTAGTAACCCAAATATTATTATTTTAGTAGATGAACTATATAACTGAATTTTGAGAAACTAGGCATATCGTAACTAAAGAATGCAAATTAAAGAAAATTTAGGCGACGACAAGATTGTATTCTAGTACTTAAACTAGAAAATCAAAGAAAGCATAATTATAATCACTGTACATATAAACTGCTAGGTATGTAGGATTATATGAAAGTGGTTACTTTAACTTTGTAGCTAACTGTATCGAAACTACTAAATAAAATATTTCAGTTCATTACTTTACTGAGTTATTTCAATTATTTGTATTTAGTAATTTTATTCTGTTGAAGAGCATTCCATCATGTTCTTTCCTTGTAGTTCCAGATGTTTGTGATATTCTATCAAAATTATACTATCACATATATATTTGTCAAGGGAATTGCATCAGTTTTATCAGGACTGGGTCTTAGTTATGATAGTACAATGATAATTGTTGCATAAACTGTCATGACTAGTTATCACAGTTTTAGTTATAGTTATAGTTACTCATATCTGTAGATTAAAAAAAAATTGTTGAACTAAGCATACTCTTACCACCTTCATTCTACTCTCTCTCATGTCTTATAGGATATTTTACGTATCACATGATTCCCAAGATCTCAAAATTTTCAGTTACATAACGAGGGAATCACCTGATAACAGTTTTCGTTGTAATGTATTCAAAGCCTACAAAAAGGTAACAAGATCTTTACAACAATATTGACATTCCACATTTATAATTGAAATGTGTTAATTGAATATATCAATGCCAGTAGGAGAGGGTAGGGATATCCCTTCCCCCTAGTTTGGGTATACCTACCTAGGTTTCAGACCCAATGTATTTCAACTTGCAACAACATCTCAGTGTTATTATTTCCCCTCCCTAACAAAACATCCTACTAACAAATAGTATATAGATGTGCCATTAACGCAACATTATTTTTTATTTGAATATTTGCATAGGTAGTAGCTCTCTTGGCTTATCATTTATGATAATTATATTATTTAGTATGTAATGATATTCTTATCTCTCAGAGAAATGCTCTCCATATTGTTCGATCTCTTGGCCAAGCTTTTGATGTGTGTCATAAATTAAATCCTCGCCCAAAGAAGAAGAAGAAGTCTACAATGTCCGAGAGCGATCTCAAAGAAAATGGTGGTGATGAAAATGAATTAAATGGAATCAAAGAGCCTAAACCAGAAGATGAAAATGATGAAACTGCTAAAGTTTCAGATGGTGATACCAAAAATACTGCTAAAGTTTCAGATGACGACACCAAAAATACTGCTAAAGATGTTATAAACTCATCAGATGATCCATTCTCACCTGTAGACTCCACCCTTCTCAATGGATCTCCAGCATTGATCAATTTTGACCCTTTAGCTCCTTTTCCTCAGTTACCTAAAGACCTATTTAATACAGGTAGTTATTATTATTAATTATCTCTTAATTTTCTGTTTTTATGATTATTGTAGATAATAATCCGCAGTCTGTTCCACAATTGCAGCGATCATATACAGCAAGAGCAAGACCCAGACCTGGATATGTTAGTCTGTTTGTCTAATTTCATTAAAAAACCCAAAACAAAGTTTGGAGAAACAATACTGAATTCCCAGAAGCCATAACCCTTGACTTTTCTTAGCCATTTCTCTGCCACTTGTACTTAGCTGGTTAATAGAGACTAACCCATGGTGGGCCTGTATTGGAAAGAATCTTTTCTCCATCCATAGGGAGGGATGGTGGTCTTGTATGTTTCTTATGGATATATAACAATGTCTTGTTCTTTTTCAGAATTCGGTGCGGGAGAATCCTCTTGCTGGTTCCACTGATAGCCTTGGTAAATTACGTTTCAATAGTGCCTCACCTACTATATCTCTTGGAGATGAGATAGATGGAAGAAAACTGGAAGCAAAAGAGTCTCGTTGGGAACAGGAGAGACAACAGATGTCAACACAAATGACTTTGTTACAAGAACAGCTCCAGTCAGAAACAGCTTCTAGAATTGAATCTCAGGTACCTTTCATGTATTAGAAATTAACAGAAAGTTAGGTTTTACTACCAATGGATACTGTAACCTTCATCTGGGTAGTTATTGTATGTTGTGACTTGTAGAAGAGATTGTCCAAGTTTATTACAAATAACATACCACTGAACTCAACTAAAAACCATGCCTTTATATAGCATATAGAAACAAGGGCCGTTGACAATTGCATATGTGTATAATACATAATAATATGACAATACATATTGTGTAAGTACATAACATAATATTGTCAACAGGATTACCACAATAATTAATTAGTCACCTCCAATAATCATAACTTGTAGTATCAGGAAAGTATGAGATGTAATGAGAAGATTAGTACCGTATATCTGATATAGTTTATCTTTGCAATCTCATATCACTATGTATCTATCTATCTGTCTGTTTGTCCATCTGTCCTATAATTCATTATTCACAGGCAAGAGTAGAACATCTTCTCATGCAAAATAAAGAGTTGCTCAATCATCTCCAGAAGTTGATGGTGCAGTTACAACAACTCCAATCATTGCAGCTAACTCAACAAATTACAACCCCGTCTGACCACACCCAATCTGAAAATACTGGCAAAACCAGTAAAGTTCCTACTCTGCCAACAATACCTGATACTACCCAAACACCTCCTCCAACTGAAACTACTGAAATATCTGAAATGACCAATCAAATGCCAGATGAAATGTCACATGATCAAACAGAATCTTCTAATATATCACATGATCAAAGTATATTCGATGATGCATTCAAATCACATGATAATACCGATCTGGATGATCCTTTCAAACCACTCGATACATTAGACAACAAAACCATCTTTGATGCTGCCTTTGATGTTCCCTTTAAGTCACCTGATATATCACATGATGAAAATAGTATTGATGCTACCTTCAAGCAACTGGACACATCAAATGAAGTTACGATAGATGTTGCCATTGAGTCACATGATACATCACATGATGAAGCTACGTTTGATGCTGCTTTTACTCCAATTGAACCAGACACGGTTCCTGTGCTCTCATAACATGACACAGCCACGTGAATTAATATTATAATAGTAGTTTGAATTATTTTGTCATCTAACATATTAATTATTGTTTATATACATTTATAATTAATGTATTAACATGGTATACGCATGTCATTTTTTTAAAACATTTTCACTACAATTTTGGCTCATTTTTTTCTTTTGATCTTTTAAATCTGTTTTTGTTATTCAGATAATATGATTTTTGTCCAGTTTGGACTATTGAAAGTAGATGTTAGTGTTCCCAGACTCATTCCCAAACTACATGTATATATGGGAATGAGACTAGACTTTCAAATTACTACACCATGGCAACCGGTATATGAATTGAAATATCAAATTAATACTAACAGTGTAATTATATCATTGTTTAGTTTCTCTCATGAGGAGATCCCACGTACTTATCCATGCCAATGATTTGATTCGTGGTGTAGAAAGAGCAGGATATCCAAAAGTAAATGGAGCATACAAGATAAAAGAAAGAGTAACCAATAGACAAATAACTGCTATAAATAGTTGATAAACCAGTTTTACCAGTTTAGGATACCTGTAGAGTAAATATACAGTTTAATCATGAAGTATAATTCATTCTCTCACCATTCTACCATTAGTCTCATCATTCAATTATATACAATTCTACCTATGCATTTCTCAGCATTCATCCAACCAACCAACCAACCATCCAACCACACACCATTCAACCATCCAACCACACACCATTCAACCATCCAACCAACCATCCACACACCATTCAACCATCCATCCATCCATCCACACACCATTCAACCATCCAACCACACACCATTCAACCATCCGACCAACCATCCACACACCATTCCACCATCCATCCATCCAACCACACACCATTCAACCATCCAACCATCCAACCACACACCATTCAACCATCCGACCAACCATCCACACACCATTCCACCATCCATCCATCCAACCACACACCATTCAACCATCCAACCATCCAACCACACACCATTCAACCATCCAACCACACACCATTCAACCATCCACACACCATTCCACCATCCAACCACACACCATTCAACCATCCAACCACACACCATTCAACCATCCGACCAACCATCCACACACCATTCCACCATCCATCCATCCATCCACACACCATTCAACCATCCAACCACACACCATTCAACCATCCAACCAACCATCCACACACCATTCCACCATCCATCCATCCATCCACACACCATTCAACCATCCAACCAACCATCCACACACCATTCCACCATCCATCCATCCATCCACACACCATTCAACCATCCAACCAACCATCCACACACCATTCCACCATCCATCCATCCATCCACACACCATTCAATCAAGTTATGCCACAGATTTAAACTTACAATTTGCTTCTGTTGGCCCATAGGAACCCATGTTCACACATAGCAGCCAAAACCATGAATTTGAAAGGGAGAGCAGGTAAATAATGATGCAGAAACAAGACTCGATAGAGAATAAAATAAGGAAGATAATGAGCAGCCCATCCTATTATTAATACAAGACCCGACGTTAACCATTGTTGAAAGATACCTGAGAATAGATGGAGAATTGAAGAGGTGTGAGACAATCTATTTCTTCTCACCATCTGGTAAATCAATTATCTTTCTTCTTCGACGTAGAATATAAAATATTAATGTAAAGAAGAAAAGTACAATAGACACACTTGATATCCACCACAATATAGGATTACCTATCAGTGTTAGTTGAGCCTACATGATTAAATAGTGTTATTACTAGTAAACATGGGGACATCCCCTTACTCACATTTGTTTTATTATGTAACCAATAAGGAAGTGTTTTACCTAGTAGCGGCCATTGTATAGGTGTGGCACCAAATTGATGATCACCAAGGTTACCGTGGGCAGCCAACATTCTACCCTGCATTTCAAAATACTTCTCCCAAAATGAATATGGAGTAGTATTGTTAGATCTCTCTCTACGAGATTGGCGTTTATTTTGAGAAGTTAACGATGCATTTCTTAATTCTTCTTCTTCAGCTAACATTTCTTGAGTGGAGTTTGGGGGTTTAATCTGATCTAGAACCCACAATGTACTGGAGACATCTACAGCTTTATCTGTGACTACCTGAGTAAGAGATACATAGATTAACTATCAAGGTTTCCTGTTTTAGCTTGAATTCATTAAAATGTTTGTGAAGGCTGATAATTGTCTGGTTATATCATAGCTCAGTGATCAGAGCACTGGGTGGCTAAAGCCAGGCCCATGGGTTTGATTATCCGACAACTGCCAGCCTTTCATTTTCCACATTAGGCTCATACCAGATAGATTAATAAATAGATAGATGGATGATGGATAGATAGATTAATATACCTCATACTGTTCAAATCCCCATTCAGGTAGTCTGTTACCAGAGCACTAAGGAGAGAGGTCAAAGATGAGATATATACCTAACTCAATTAAAGGTTAAAGGTTAAATCTTACCGACATTGCTTGTCCACTGTGATCATGAATGAGTTTCAGTTTAAGTTTACCTGGAGTCCAAAATATCGGAGAATCATCAGATAATCCCTGAACCACCTAAGAGATAGTGAGACAAATAGATAGATAGATAGATAGTTATATGGAAATACCAATTATTATAGGTGGGTGTGGTTTAACTTACTATTTTCCATTTTAGATAAGGTATGAATTTTGAAGAATAATTAACATATCCAGCTACTTCCTGATTGGCTGGATTAAGGGGAGCAGCTACGTCATGACTGTTGAGTAACTTCTCAGTTGAGACATGTACAAATTCAACAACATCTTTGTTTCGTATTGGTGAGGTATCATTAGGTAATGTGACATCATCAGGACTGTGTAATGGAAATAGTTCATTAGGTAATATGATGTCATCAGTACTATATAATTAATGATGTGACATGAGGTAATATGACATCACAGTATTATACATAAGGTAATATGACATCATTAATTGATATATGACAGTAGGTGATATACTTACGATCCAGGTTTCCTCACTGCCCAGTAATTATTTCTATCCTCAAACTCATAGCAAGTGACTTGTTGTTGATAACTAGATCCCCGGCCATCTGGATACTTTAATGGATATAAATCTTTATGCGAATGAATCCAACAATTATGATCTTGATTACGAAATGTTACCAGAGAATTGTATCGAAGGACTAGAGAGAACAGGAGGAATATATATGAAATAAAAAAGGATAATGAACCTTACGTGTTGCATTAGATGTAATGTTCATGGTAGGAGATGAGGAGGAAGGTGGAGGTGTACCCTGTAATATAGGAAATAATTAAATATATCAGATGGTTGAATGGATGGATGATTGGATGGATGGATGGATAGATAGATAGATCAATGGATAGATAGATCAATGAATAGATAGATCAATGGATAGATAGATCAATGAATAGATAGATCAATGGATAGATAGATCAATGAATAGATAGATCAATGGATAGATAGATCAATGGATAGATAGATCAATGAATGAATATCAGCCAGATAGGTGGATGCATTGATAGATACTTACCTCTAGTGTATCTTGAAATGGTATTGAAACAAAAGCATTCCCCGGTCCAGCTTTAGTTAAAATAGCAAAATGCACATAAAATAGTGCAAAGCTCATCAGTAGAGGAATTCCAAGGAGATATATTCCACGATATGCCATATGAGTAAAGAGTTGTATCTAAGTGATAAGGGGATGTAAGAAGTAATTTGTAAGTGGGTGTGGCTAGGAAACACCCACCAAATCTTTATGAAGTGGAGGGTTAGGCTCAGGCCACTGATATAAAAAAGATTAAATGGAGTCATGGCCCTATTTTTTATTGAGATAATTAATTACCTTATCTACTGCTAGATCACCAACTATTTGCCATATATCACATAATGCTAACAAACCAACACAACCTAGTCCAACAAGACCTGTATATTTAACACTGTGTTCAGAGAGAGAGAGAGAGAGAGAGAGAGAGAGAGAGAGAGAGAGAGAGAGAGAGAGAGAGGAAGGGAGGGAGGGAGAGGGATATTTAAATTACATCTATATTCAGGAACAGTAGCAGTAAATGTATGATGAAGATACGTACCCTAAGAGTAATCCTAGAGACACACCTGTAGCAATCATCCATCCATGCCATCTTTGAGAATATGGGCTGAGGAAAACATACACTATTAAACACACCATCACGACACATATTCACTGATACATGCACACACACACACATACATGTACATACATACACACACCCACACAGATACATATACGCCACACAGTCACACACACACATACGTAAGACTTTACTAACCACAGTCTACAATGATAAACTTTCAAATATCCAAGAATTGAGAGGTAAGTGAAAAAAACTACAAATGAGTCCAACATAATGACACGACTTTGTATCTGTAAGGCATTATCTAAAGGGTAATGCAAATCAAATCATGTATGTATATCTAAGACATAAATAGATACATGTAGATGAATTAGATATACCTAGTAGAGTGAAAAATGAAGCTAGCAAAGCTGCTCGATGAGTGAATCCTAACTCAATCATTATCTATGGTGGTACACAATAATGTGAAAATGAACAGACATATATAAAGACATACTTCATATACAGTTGGTATAAGCAGAGATCCACATAGTGCTGAGGAACCTCTCATGATAACATAAGGAACATCACTTGGAAACTCTGCAGATAATAAATCATGAATATTCATGAATGATAATTAGTGGGCAATTCAAAGCATTTATACTTTATAATTGTCCTAATCCAGTGACCTAATGCAGACTAACTGGGTTTAGAGTATGTGTCCAGCATGATTAATGGTTTATAGTTAGGGTATTGGGGCTCAGGATTGGTATAGGAATGAGGCTATACAGGTCAGAGTATTACTTGAATCACAATGTAGTAATATGTACAGACAGTTTACCTTCTCCGATATTTTTAAACAGAAAAGACCCATCAAAGTCATTCCAGTATCCTGTTTATCAGATAAACAATTAGTCATATTATTAAAGGGGGTCCATCTTGTCTTACCTATAGCAGCAAATATTAACTTTCCAAGAGGAGGATGAACATCAAAAAAGAATGTTCTTGTCAGATAGTAGCTCGCAAACTTACCAAAATGAACTTCATCAAAACTAAAAAATATAATTATGACACAGTATGACACATTATGACATGTACAAATAATACATGTATAGTAGAACACAGTATGACATATTATGACATAATATGACATGTACAAATGATATAGTATTGGTAGAACACAGTATGACATATTATGATACAATATGACATGATATAGTATGAAACAGTATGTCTGTCACATGATATACATGTAGTATGACATATATGATATAGTATGACATATGTATGACAGAGTATGACACATAGTGACACATACACTACACAGTTTGGCCAGTCAATTCTCCAGAATCTCAAAATAAAACCAGCTACTACAATCAACCAATATAGGACATTAATATTTGATTTTATTGACCAATAGGGTAACTTGGTAGAGTAATTAAACCAAACAGTGGGTTTAATTACTGGAGGAGGGACTAATCTAAAAGATTGAAAGACATACATAGTTATTATAAATATATTACTATATATATCTATTATCAGGAGCGCATGATGTTCATTCATTCATGCGCTCCTGATATTATACATATATATAATAAATATAGTGTCCACATTTAATTATGTATACATTTATAGTAGTAAAGTCTGTTCACATTCATAATGACCTCAAAATTATGATGTGATGAGTTTATATGTAATATAGTGTATAGTTTAATATCATAAGGTTAATACATGATTATACTATAACTCAATAATGAAGCAATGGATTGAAGTTTGACATACACAAAAAAGAATGGGAAGGATAATTATATGAAAATGGTACTGGTAAAAGGATTATTATCGGATTCCAAACTAAAGTTATCAAGATTTTTCTGAGGTCATAGTGAATGTGAATGACCTTTATGAATATGTAATTAATAAACAGGTAACTACTCATTGATATGTTTAATACAAATATATTTACATGTACACACTATGTTTATATATACATTATTATAATAATTAATACTCCACATAATAATTGTTAACAGACCTATAGCCGCCTTTGCCATCTGGAACAGCAATAAAAGATTGTTTTCCTCTGGTAACAGGTATCTGGGGTAATGGCTGGATCGGTGGATTTACTGTTTTTTCTTCAGTTACCTAGAAACCAAATAATTATTAGACCACACCCCCTCAATTAAAATTAATTGTATTACCTGTTTCTTTGGTCCTCTTTTTCTTACTGTTTTCTGTTCTGTCTCTATATTTTTAGGAGGAAAGGCTATCAGTTTCTCATGTTCTCCATTCTTTTCCTTTTCTCCCTCCATTCTTAAAAATTTCAATATTACTTTTCTAATTATTAAAAACAAACCAAACCCACTACAAAGATGGCTACCAAAACTCCTTTATTTATCTCTGACCCCTCGTTTTGTCCTTACTGTGGTCTTATCTTACCTCTCCCCGGCTTAGATGAAACTGTTACGTGTCGTTTATGTGGCTATAAACAAGATGCAGAAGGTAAGACCTATTATATTCATTACGTAACTTATCAAAGTCTTTGATCACATGGTATCACGTGGTGTACATATGATCAGTGTATGAAAATCATGTGGAGTACACAATTAAATACTTTTCGGTTGAAAAAAAGAGGGACAAATCACTTGGTAGTGATACATCTGGGGATGGACCATTGGTATGTACATGTATGTATATTAGTATGTATTGTGTAAATAGAACTGCCATTTTTTCAGGTGGAGAGAAAATGTCCGAAATGTGGTAATGAAGAGATGACATATACCACTCAACAAACACGTTCAGCAGATGAAGGACAGACTGTATTCTACACATGTCCTAAATGCAAGTATGTTATGTGTATTATAGTACACACGTGTTACAGTGTACATACTACATACATGTACATGTACGTATGTGTACATAGTACATACATGTACGTACGTGTACATAGTACATACATGTACATGTACATACTACATACATGTACAGAGTACATACATGTACGTGTACACAGTACATACATGTACATACTACATAGTACATGTACATACTACATATATGTACATGTAACATGCATGTACATACTACATGTACATAAGTATGTAATTACATTTGTATGCTTTTCAACATTTCAGATTCAAAGAAACAGAGAACTCATAGAATTATTTTAATATAAAAATAATAATTGAATTAAAAATTAATAAATAAATTCAAAAACAATTTATCAAGTGATGAGGTTGTGTCTGTATAGCGTGTATAAGTTGATGTCTGGTTATAACAAAATTTACGTAATATGCAGTTATGCATGTACATGTATATAGACATATTTAGTGTATACATTAATGGGATCATCATATCATAATGTGTAGTGTTCATGTTGTGTATTTTAAGTGGCTACTGGTGTCTGCTCAGTCTCTTCATCCAGTTTCTCTCCCTCCTTTATTTCATCCTTACTTTGTTTTTCTTCAACGTGTTCCAATCCTTCAGTTAGATTGGATTGTGATTGTCCTGTACGTCTGTCAACATCATTCTTGGAACTTTGTTGTAGACTGTTCTTTGAGCTGCTCAGAGTGTTCTTGGAACTTGTTAGTTTTATACGGGAGCCTTTCAAACTACTTTTTGATGAACCTTGTAGACTAGAGTCTTTATGTTCGGTAGGAGTTGTTCGAGGGCGATCTGTATCTTCAAGTGACTGCTCTTTTTTTGTTTCTTTTTCAGATATTAGTTTGGACACTTCATTCTTGTCCTTACATTCTTCCTCCTTTTCCTGCTCTCCTTGTACCTTCTTATCTTCCTCTTGATCATCTTTATTCTCATCTTCTTCCTTATTTTCCTCTTCCACCTCCTTCTCTTCCTCCTTCTTGCCCTCGTCCACCTCTTTCTCTTCCTCCTCCTTCACCTCTTCCTCCTCCTTCTCCTCTTCCTCCTTCTTCCCCTCATCCACCTTCTTCTCTTCCTCCTCCTTCACCTCTTCCTCCTTCTTTTCATCTTCCTTCTTGCCCTCTTTCAGCTTCCTTTCATCTACCTCCTTATTTACTGAATCTTTTCTATTCTCCAATGAATGCTTATCTGTTTCAGTATCTTCTTCATTCATTACTTCATCTTCATCCTGTGTAGTATCTTTCTCTCCTTCATTTTCCTGACCATCCAAATTCTTTCTTTTCTCTTTTTCCTTCATAAGAGAGCCTAATTTCATCTCTCCATTTTTTAACAATCTCTCTGAAGTGCTCTGAAGATTTTCATTCAAACGAGCAGATGGGAGGTGAGAGGGAAGTTGACCCAGAGAGGTGGATCTCAATTTATTATCAACATGTTCTAATTTAAGTTTCCTTACAACGGACGGTGAAGATGATTTCACACTCTCTTTACTTTTTGTCAGTGATAATTTGGATCCTCTTCCTGAAGGAGGTTTTGCTGTAGTTATGATATTGGGGTTCCCTCCATCTTCACTAGTAGTTTCAATCTGCTTTTCTCCATCGTCCTCTCTTTCCAAAGTAGCATGATCTGTTTCTTCATCACTTTCTTTCTGGTGTATCTCTACCTCCAGTGGTTTGTTGCTTTCTTCATCTCTAACTATAGGCTGTATGTATACAGAAAAACCTCAGATAGTCACACTGCTACTGGATATATATGTACGTAGCAACTAGTCATACTGCTAGTGGATGGTATTGCAACTAGTCATACTTGCTAATGTATATATAATTGATTGTTAGTACTCACTTGTTGAGGAAGTCTTGTTTCTTGAGGGAACACTGCCACTATCAAAAGATGTATTTCAAAATTGAATGCATTTTATTTACAAATAGACCTACCACTGTTTGGTTGCTTTGATGATCCACAGCCCATTTTTATTTTCAGCGAAAATTTATGCAGATTCTTCACATTCCTTACCACACACATATGCAGTGGATCCAGCCCCACCTATGTCTTGCATGCAAAGCACTTATGGGTGGGGATGATGTACTACTGCGCATGCTCATAAGTTGCCCACGTGGAACAGCCATGTGTACATGATGGGTGGTAACAAGGTTGGTGACATGGATACAGTTAAAAAGACGATCAGAGCACTTCTGATATCGGCTAAAAATGGACTTACTCCTAACCAATTAGCCAAAGATTATGAAGTTATAATTGGAGAACCTCTACCAGTCAAAAAACTAGGTTATCGCTCACTAATGGATTTGGTATACAGTATACCAGATGTAATACAAGTTACTATTAATGCATATGGAAGGATAACTCTCAGAGGTATAGCGGATACATCTTCAAGACATATTGCTCAACTAGTATCAAAACAGCGCAGCACTAAATCTTATTCTCACATTAAGAGCCACTCGTCAACACCTCATTTAAAATCACCACCTAGTAGGAAGCCTGAAAAAATAGTTCCGGCCCAATTCAAGGTAAAATTACGACAATTACTAGTGTCGTATCCTGATGGCCTACCAATGAGTAAATTTCAGGAGGCTTTTGTACGACGGTTTGGGTACTATGTTCATGTAAGACAGTGGGGTTTTTCAAGTCTTGCAGATGCTTTAATGAGTATAGAGGACGTTGTTAAGCTGGTATTTAGATCAGATGAAGTTGATGGAGGTGAATATGTAGTGTATAGTAAAACAGCCACTCCAAGGACTAAAGATCTTACTCCAGTAGTTAAAGACAACGTCAAAGGTTAGTTAAGTAATATCATCAACCAATGCTCTTTATATTTCCACTATTCTTTAAAGTTGTTTCGAAACCTGTGGAATCCTTGAATTCTATTGAGAAGAGTCCCAAGACAAAGAAAGAATTGTATGATGCTTTCTTCCAAAATACAAGCTCTGTTGAAATGAAACCAAAAGCGATCAGTAAAGAAATAGCTGAAAATCTAATAGAGGTAATTATTTTCATTATAATAAAATGATAATTATTGAATCCATTTAGTTATTGGATGCTTATCCTGAAGGTCTATGGGCTGCAAGACTACCTATTGAATATAAGGTTAATTAATTAGGACCAGTCAGTATAAGGATTAATGAATATTAATTAGGACATGTCTATCTCTTGAAATGCAAATTCTAAAATTCATTATAATTTATCACCTGATGCTTACTTTAATAGTTTCTACAGATCAAAACATTAAACCAATGAACAACACAACAGTATACCAACCATACCAACCATACCTGTACTAAATAACATATTAATCTTTGATATAGACCTATTATGATGAGCTTCCATATAAGAGTTTAGGATATACCAGTGTGGTTGAATTTCTATCTAATCTACCACATGTATGTGATCTGGAGAGACCCACTGGTACAGGAGATTGGCTTGTGTTCAAAAAAGGAAAGAAGATTAAACGTAAGTCAGTAATTATGAGTATGTCGTGTATGGAATGGGGATGGG
This sequence comes from Petrosia ficiformis, assembly GCA_947044365.1. NCBI lineage: Eukaryota > Metazoa > Porifera > Demospongiae > Haplosclerida > Petrosiidae > Petrosia > Petrosia ficiformis. The sequence continues at coordinate 380,283 of OX345639.1, forward strand.
ACTATGCAATTCAAATGGATTTTGGAATGGGGAATGAAGCAGTTGATATATGATTGTGTGTTATAATATTGAACATTACTTGTACACTCTCGCTCAAAGTTTAATTTAGTGTTAAAAAGAACAGTCGCCACTGTATATTTTTACTTGGCAACAAACATATTTCGTATAAAAATTATAATTCATATATGATTATATACTATTAATATAGTTCCAGTATTGAAGACACCTGTTACTCGTACTGTACCTGATAGTTTCGTGAACTTTCTTCATCAACTGATAAAACATGAAACCACACCCATTGTATTAGAGACTCTTCCTGACCTGTTTAAAGTGAGTTTTCAATGAATTAAAGGAATGAATTAAAGAAATGAATATTATCTCTTCTTTCAGAAAGTTACTAATAGAGATCTACCTTATATTGATCTTGGGTTCTCATCAGTCTCTCAAATGATAGAAAACATTCCTAGTATTGAAACCAATATGTCACCTGAAGGATGTGTACTTGTGTTGAAAGATATCACTAACAAAGAAGACGAGGAGAAAGCGAAGGAGAGGGTAAAAGTACCTTTGGCAGAAAAGGTATGTACATGTATATACATACAAGTGAGATGTTGAGTTGGCATGTCACTGTGTATATAAACATATTAGATATCATCATCTTGTACAGAAAAGGTATGTACATGTATATACATACAAGTGAGATGTTGAGTTGGCATGTCACTGTATATATAAACATATTAGATATCATCATCATCTTGTACAGAAAAGGTATGTACATGTATATACATACAAGTGAGATGTTGAGTTGGCATGTCACTGTATATATAAACATTAGATATCATCATCTTGTACAGAAAGTCAACTAAATTTGGAGAGCAGTCACTGCTCCACCTAAACACCACATTCTGTTGGTCTCCTAGTTAAAAGCCCCATACAGTGTAGTCCCATATCATATATTATAATAGTATGTTTATGATTACATGTTCACAGACACCTTCAAAGCCACACCCATCAACTTACAGTCGTCAACCTGTACCTCGAGGTAGTAAAGCATTTGGAGTATATATTACATATGTTAAAAGTCCAAGTCGTTTGTGTGTCCAGTTGATAAGAGAGGACACCACACAAGCACTTGATTCACTTCATGAAGATATGTTTCAGTTTTATAGTGGTAAGGCAGGTGATTGTTCTTCAATAGACAATCCAACAATTGGACAGGTAGGTTTAGAATATGATACAAGTATTCATTGTAACATATTTATTTATCTCTAGCCCTGTTGCGCTCGATATAATAATGATGGATATTTTTATCGTGGTGAGATAGTAAGTATTCCACAACCTGATACTGTGGAGATACTGTATGTTGATTATGGGAACTATGGAGTCTTACCGCAAGCTTCTATTAGACAACCGAAGTATGATTGAATGGATGGGCAATTGAACGAGTAGATTTGATCTTTATTGTTTACCTATCATATTGTTTATTGTTTACCTCTCCAGACCTCATTATATTGTTTATTGTTTACCTCTCTAGACCTCATTATATTGTTTATTGTTTACCTCTCCAGACCTCATTATATTGTTTATTGTTTACCTCTCTAGACCTCATTATATTGTTTATTGTTTACCTCTCCAGACCTCATTATATTGTTTATTGTTTACCTCTCTAGACCTCACTATATTGTTTATTATTTACCTCTCTAGACCTCATTATATTGTTTATTATTTACCTCTCTAGACCTCATTATATTGTTTATTGTTTACCTCTTCAGACCTCATTATATTGTTTATTGTTTACCTCTCTAGACCTCACTATATTGTTTATTGTTTACCTCTCCAGACCTCATTATATTGTTTATTGTTTATCTCTATAGACCTCATTATATTGTTTATTGTTTACCTCTCTAGACCTCATTATATTGTTTATTGTTTACCTCTCTAGACCTCATTTTGTTTATTGTTTACTTCTTCAGACCTCATTATATTGTTTATTGTTTACCTCTCTAGACCTCATTATCTTGCTCTCCCTGCTCAAGCAGTTAATTGTCGTTTAGCTAATATCAGACCAGTTGGTTCCACATGGAGTAAAAGAGCATCTACTTTTCTGTTTCAGATGACAAAGGATAAACCCATAGCTGCTATCGTTACCAACGTCTCAGTGAGTGATCTGTGTGTGTGTGTAATATGTTCAGATATTATAATCTTTCTTTTTATAGAAAACTAGTGTGTCTGTCTGTCTATGTGATACTACAACAGATAGAGACATTCACATCAATGATGCCTTAGTTGCTCAGGGACTGGCCATTTTTGCTCCAGACACTCCTGAAGAAGTAGATAGTTATGATAAGTATGATTTAGAGTCACCGCCCGCACTGGTATGTATCTCTAGTTAATATAATTGTATTATTATATGTATATGTATATTATATATATATATACATGTACATACAACATACATATATACATACAACATACATACATACATACATACAACATACATATATACATACATACATACATACATACACACATAAGTACATACATACATACATACATACATACATACATACCATACATCTACATGATTATATTATACTTACACATACAATGCATATTAATGCACACATATTCACTCACACATATACCATATACACATCACACATTCGTATGTGCATAAGTACTGCACTACATATGTTTAGCAATTTGGATTATTTAAATGGGTATGACTTTATATATAATTTCTTAATTAGTTTTCAGCTGATGATTGTAATATTCGTATGCCTCAAACATCCGGTTCTGCTGGTATGATGAAATCTACCATATCAAATGAACCCAGTAAAGATGACACATTTAATTCACCTCAGATGATGATGTCATTAATGACATTGATGCATCAGAATTCTTTACTGTTACAAGGTTTTAACCCACCTAAAACAGGTTTAATAAACCCGTTTTTGCCCTCTCCGTTGACCCCAATGGCTGATGTCACACATCCTGTTGGTATACCAAACAAATCAGTCCCTCCTCCTCCAGGATTTGAAACCCAAAATATTACTAGCAATGTGACTCCGTTTAGTTCTGATACAATGATGTCTTCACAGATGGGTAATCACCCCGTAATTAATGATGTAAATTACACATCCAGTTCTGATATATTACTACCTTTAAAGCAATCAGAAATGGAGGAACGGGAGGCCCCTATAATGATAGATCCGAATATGACTGTATCCACATCTGGTATGTCGCTGTCCAAAAAGGTTAAAGAAAAGGAAGTATCTAATCTGGAAAATAAGACTCGTACTGTCAGGACTACTAGATTTATGATGGATATTAAAAAGTATGTATTTGTTATTAATATTAGTCACATGACATGTCACATGACTTGTATTTCCATAGAATAGACCTCCCCTCTCCCTACACTCTTCATCTCCTGAGGTACATGAATCAACCCTGTATTATGAGTAAGGAGATATCATCTTGGTTTTGGGAAGCTGATCTTCTGCAGTTTCATTTAAAGAAAACTTCTAATAAATTTCCAAATGTTACTCTTCATAGAGAAAGTGTACCAAATCTCTTTCAGGCCCTAGTGGAATCACAATCGCCATTGCTCTGGGAAGCACTTGGTATTAATACTATTACACTATACTCACTTAAAGAGTAAGTATGTGTGACATTAGTGATGTGTGTGAAAAGTGATAGTTGAATATATTATTACTTATTTCATATAGTCTTCCGGCTATTCTGGAGGTTTTTAATGGACCTAAAGTTTTACAAGATGCTGTGAATCTGTTGGTTGATGAATGGAAATTGAAAGGTATGGAGTTGTGGAAAGAGGACAGCGAAGATGATACTCATGAAATAGAAGAAGTGAATGGTGTTGAAAATAAAATAAAACTATTACAAGAAAAAAGGTATGTGATTAATTATGAATTGATCAGTATATGTGTACAAAAGAAATAATAAACACAAAAATAAACATTTGTGTGTTTATTTTTGTCTATTGTTTTTATTTTATTTGTTTATTTACTTTGTGTTTACAGAACAGATATATTAACTGCCATGGCTCAAAACTCAAGTGTTAGTGATAATTCATTAGGAGGGGGTGGAGCTTTTACAAAGTTTCTCGAAGTCGATGAAGAAATAAAAAGTCTGAAGTCAAAACTCGCTGTCATGAAACTATCGGAGGAAAAAACATCTGGTCATGTGACCAACTCGACCATAGAGTGTGACAGTCATGTGACCAACTCAACTATAGACCGTGAGAGTCATGTGACCAACACCACCACCAAACAGGGTAACAGTCATGTGACCAATGATGAGAATACCAATATCACTGAAGATACAACTACCTGTGTTACAAGTCATGTTATCAAACCAATTCCTCATGTGACCACCTCTGCTGTGTCAAAGACAACTTTTGCTGAAACTCTAGAATTCTCTGATACATCACAAGACAGTTATGAATCATGTGATTATCACACGCCACCTCTTGAACCAACTACATCAAAAAACCAATGTAATTCATTTCTGTTGTCTCAACCAGTTCCTAAACCAGAACCAATCCACTCCAGCCGACTGTCTCAGCCTGACAGCTTATTAGGCACACCTCCAAGGAGATCTCAAAATAGTGGATTACCCATACCTCCTCTCCATCCAGGGAGAATTCAAAATGGTGCACCTCCTCTCCATCCAGGGAGAATTCAAAATGGTCCACCTCGGCTCTATCCAGGGAGAATTCAAAATGGTCCACCTCTCTATCCAGGGAGAATTCAAAATGGTCCACCTCTCTATCCAGGGAGAATTCAAAATGGTGCACCTTTCCATCCAGGGAGAATTCAAAATGGTGGATTGCATAGACCAGAACCAATACAAAATAACAGAATTGGTAATAATTTCTGCACTTCTCATCACAGCAGTATACCATCTCATCATGTGCCTAATTCTATGGGTATACCTACAAATCAGTTTTTGTCAAAGTCACGCCCATTATTACCAAACCCTCATGCTAAGCCTTTCTATCCTTCAATGTTACGTACATGTAATCCCATGGGAATAGGACGTGGTAACACAATACCATACCCACCAGTATATACCCCTCAGGTTCCTGTAGGGTTAGGTAGAGGGGAGCCCCATGGTTGGCACTACCATCACAGGGGAGGTCATCCTGTTAATATACACTCGGGATCTGGTGCTGGACTGGATTTTATCTGATTCAAAACTGTTAATAGCTTATTGTAGTTAGTTATTATGTACAAGTACCTTCGTAACTTGTATGTTTTAGTTTGTTTTTGTAACTTTTTTGTTTCAGTTTTTATTCTCATTTACTCAACTCAATCAATTATTCATTCATTATTATACAATTACATGTATCAAAGGTCTCCTTCTTCAATTTCTTGTTTTTGATGAATGTGTCTCAAAAGTGCTTTATACTGTTCATGAGCAACATGGCTAACCTGTGATGAGAGAATACATGTGTAGAACTGGTATTGTAAAACAATGAGGATGTCTGTAGAGAATGAGAATTCGCTAATGAGGATCTCTGTAGAGAGCTCGATAACGAGGATCTCTGTAGAGAATTCGACAATGAGGATCTCTGTAGGGAGAGAACTCAATAATGAGGATCTCTGCAGAGAACTCAATAATGAAAATCTCTGTGTAGAGAGAACTCAATAATGAGGATCTCTCTAGAGAGAGAACTCAATAATGAGGATCTCTCTAGAGAACTCAATAACAAAGATCTCTTGGGAACCTTTGACACAATAATGATGATATCTTTCTCTATTGGAGGATGTCTTCAATTAAAGGTAAACTCAATTGATATTTACCTGATCTGATGGTTCCATTTCCTGAAGAACTTCATTTAAGATATCAGGTTTCACTTTACGATACCCTGCCCATAACAGTCTACATAAATATAAAAGAACTGTCTCAGAGTGTTGAGCACAGGGTACAAAGAACTCCCTTAATATAACTGACAAATGATTCTCTCTAATGAATTCAATACGATTTACAATACACACCACAAACATGTGTAGGAATCCATCTGGAATGATAGTATCGGGATCATTTTGACTGAAGAGTTTAGCAAGGGGTGGTAAGAGGACAAGTACAGTACGAATATCTTTCTTTTCTATTAAGTGTAAGAGACATACACAAGTGATTTGCATTGCTGCTGGAAATGTTGATAAATAACGAGTAAAATGACTAGAGGGTGTGTATATCGGATGATCTAGTTTTAATTTATTGTGAACATTTTTCAGTTGTGACTCCACTATTATTGACATCAATTCCGGAAGAAACTTTACAATTACTTCAGAATCCTGTGAAAAGAGGAGTTGAATATGCCTTCTATCATATAATAATAATAGTTACCAAGGGATCTCCAGTATAAGATTTAGTATCTAAGTAGGTAAGAGATTTTAGACCAATTGACAGGAGACGAATGAGATTTTCTAGCTGTTGACTTTCCTGTGAGAAAAATAGATTTAATAATTAGGTAGATGGATAGACATATGGATAAATAGATAGATAGATGGATGAGTAGATAGATAAATAGATAGATGGATAAATATATGGATGAATAAATGGATATATGGATGGATGAATAGATGGATGAGTAGATAGATAGATAGGCATATGGATGAGTAGATAGACAGATAGATAGATGGATAAATATATAGATGAATAAATGGATATATGGATGGTTGAATAGATAGATAGATTTACTCTAGGTAGTTTGTTATCAGAGATTAGCTTGTTAATTGTATGTATTACAGTCTGACAGATGGCATGACGAGCAAAAGGATCATGTAGTAACATAGACACATCCCTAAGAGAGAAAATACATACATACATACATACATACATACATACATGTACATACATTTACACATAGATAAATAGATAAATAGATACGTACATACATATAAACATGCACATACATAAATACATACATACACACATATGTACATACGTGCATGTATACATACATATATGCATACATACATACATACATACATACATACATTGTACATACATGCATACATACATACATGCATACATACATACATACATACATACTCAAGAACTTCGTCTCCTCCCTCTATTGTATCAAGGAATGTGTATAGCTCTCGTAGTTTCTTCTCGTCAATAGATGATATTCTAATACAAGCATCAAGACACCATGCAAATTTATGACATCTATCAGAATCTGTGATTTCATTATCCTATCAAACAATATGTATGTTACTATGTATACACATTATATATATATATATATGTATGTATAGATAGATAGATACTATTAGATAGATAAACGGACAGATAGATAGATAGTTAGATAGATTAATCCACTTCCCACCTGTTCATGAAGAAGCATCACCAGATCAGCTCTCAATGTACAGTAATGACTAATATGAGTTCGTAGGAAAAGGGTCCTGAGAAATTGACACAGGGTCTTATATAGTGGTACTGATGATCCTAGCATTTCAACTAGCTTTTTCAAGACAACGTTTTGGCGACGTGTTTTTGGAGGGACTTTAAAAAATCCAACCGATTCCTTTCCTTCTTCAATTACTGCAAATAATAGTGATTCTTTACTAGCTATGTATTGATCCAAAAAAGGGCTAACAGCCTCTCCAAATACTCCGGGATTTAGTTTCCAAATCTCTTGTTTGATGGAGATTGGACAGTCTTGATAGAGTTCTTCCTTCTCTACTATCTCTAGAAGATACCTGAGGGAATTTTACCACATAAACCACTTGACATAGTGTGAGACTCATACCTGTACCTTGCATTAATTAAATATATATGACTCATACCTGTCCCCCTTATATTAAATACTTATTATAGCAGACTCATACCAGTTCCTTATATTAAATGTATATATATATAGCAGACTCATACCTCTCCTGGATTGGTCTTGGCATTGCCTCTAATATTCCCATTACAACTGATCTTAATTCAGGAACAGCAATATATTGAAATGACTTGTCTAATAATCTCTTCATTGCCCTTGGTTCCAATGTACCTAGTCTACAAGTAAGAGTCTCTTTTAGTTTCTGCAAAAGACTCTGGTGGACTTCTTCTCTTGACATTTCATGGAGATCAAGAAAAGACATTGCAGGCTGTACAGAAGGAACACGCACTCTGTTCTCTTTTTGTATAGTAGCAATAACATCAATTGGATCTTCATCATCACGAAAGTTTTGCAAGATATGCAAACTTGGATTTAACAAAGTTTCAGCTGAAGACATCTTTAAGTCACACCTACTAGTGGGAAGTGGGTGTAGCTAGATAGCTGGGGATTCCCCTTTAGTGGGCGAGGTTCTTACTGCTCTGCTCGTTGTGGCCTTCTTTTCGGTGGTTAGACATTCAAATTTTCTCCATTATTTGCTGTATTAGCGCATTACAAGATGAAGTTCAGTGTTAAGACAATAGATGGCAAAACGCAAGAGTATGATCTACCTGGAGAGGTAGACCTTTTTGATAAAATCTCATGAAGCCCCAAATTTATTTTTTTTAATGAGCATTAATTAGATATAATGTTCAATGCTTTTAAAAATGATTAGTTGATGTAACAATTAACTTTCTTTTTTTCTACAGTTGACCGTTGCAACACTGAAACAAAAAGTGGAAAAAGATTTGGTGAGTTTGATAGAATAAAGGTTGTAGGTAGGCCTGGCCATACGATTGTGGGTACTTGGGTACAAAGGTCAAAGGTTACTATATTGTACATTTTGCACCAGGTATAGAACAAGTTCTTACTATGCTGTATATCAGGACATCAATTTCTTTAGTTAAGAAATTGGATCTAATCTTACAAAATGAGACACCTTATAATATATATATATAGTCAAATGCTCTCATACATAGCGTCTTTAACTTACTATCAATAATATTTAAATAACACAAACTATATTTAGGGAATTCCAGAAGACAGTCAGCGAATGATTCTTCAGGGAAAGGTTTTGAAAAATGAGCTGCAAATCAATACATATGGTATGTCAAATATGATGTATGTAGTATCAAGTATATGTATGTATGTACTAGTATACATATGTATGTATGTATGTATGTATGTATGTATTTGTATTAGTATACATATGTATGTATGTATGTATATATGTATGTATGTATGTATGTATGTATGTATGTATGTATTAGTATACATATGTATTATTTATGTATGTATATATGTATGTATGTATGTATGTATTTGTGTATTTATGTATAGTATGTATGTATGTATGTACGTACACATGCACATATGTGGATATCATGTATTATTGTCCACATGTTTTTTTCTATTTAATGCCCATCATTTTATTTAGATATTGAAGGAAGAAGTATCCATGTTGTTAAGAGTGCTCCACCCACTGTACCTCTGGCAGGTAATCACTGCATGCTATATGATACTATAATAATACATATTCATCTTCTACTAGCCACTCCCCCAACTGTTCCTGAACAAATGCTTCCTCCAAAAGTCAGTTATGATTTCATGTATGTGGGTGGTACCCCTGTGATACCACCCCCTCCAGAAACTCCGCACCTTCAGGATTTAGCAAAGGTATATACCGTATAGCGGAAAAATTTCGAGGGGAAAAATTTTCGCGTTTTTCGTGGTTGAAGTAAATCCGCGAAAATTTAACCAACGAAATAAACTAGACCGCACCCGTACACGTGATATTATATTAATTATAGTCAGCAAAGTGCAGATAATATGGCGTTAATTCGTTATTTTAAACCTATTGCTAAGAAAGAAGATCAGGATCATGGGCTACCAGAACCCCGTGGTACACTTTCAAGGATCATACCTTCCTCTTCCATAGCTTCTGCAAACATGAAGGTGAGGGCGACGATGTTGTAACCACGAAAATTTTACCGCGAAATGTTGTTTATTAATAAATCCACGAAAATATTTCCCCTCGAAATTTTTCCGCTATACGGTATATACATACACATTTTTGTATATCATTATTACATGTACATGTATGTATGTAATATATAATGCTGGGAGATTAAATTTTAAGAAAAACCTAGACTTTCCTGGAAAAAAACCCACAATTTAAACACATGTTTAGGTTATGCAAATGTACATGTGCAAACATTAAAGTGGGCGTGGCAGAGAAGCTTCGAAGGGAGAAATTTAGTTTTAAATGTGTAGCAAATGAATGAAGGCTTGAACTTTTGAACGTTTTTCCCACCCCTAGTATGTATGTATGTATGTATGTATATATGTATGTATGTATGTATGTATGTATATATGTATGTATTTACATGTAGAAAGCAGCTGATGATGCCCTATCAAATATGAAGCAGGCTGGCATATCTAATTCTCTAGTGACAGTAACTGTTCACACACTGGTAAGTTTAGAATCACTGAATTTCTTAATGTCATCTCTCCCCTCTTTCATTTAGGCCTCTGATGGACGACCTGTACAAAGTTCCACTCACACAAGTACTACTCATACTGCTCTCCTTGATAACGCTGTTGAGAATTCACGAATGGAGTCACAATCTGTTGACTATCCTCAGCCATTGACAGCACAGGCTGAAGAAGAAATACGTCAGAAACGACAAGAGGAAGAAGAAGCACGTAGACGAAGAGTCATGGTAAATATCAAAGATACATCTTTATTCATACTCTTCATCCTCCTCCTCCTCCTCCTCCTCCTCTTCTTCCTCTGTTAACTTCCAGCTAAACCGGTATCGTGAACGAGTACGTGAACAGCAAAGGCGTGGTAGAGAACAGACATACATACTGGAAATATATCAGCACATGACATCTGTCCGTAGGGCTCTCCAGGGTGCTGAGAATATTATAGAAGAATACTTTGTAAGAGATATTCTTTTATATTCCACTATTCATGTCTTCCTTTAGTCTTCACCAGAATATCAAGAATCTAAAGAAATGTTGGAATACACACTTAAATTACGTCAAGAGGCCGCAGAGAGGGAGAAGCAGGAGAGTGAAGATAAAACTACTGGTGATGAAGAACCTATGAGTCATGGTGAGGGTGAAGGTGAAGGTGAAGAAGAAGGTGCAACTCCATTAGAGAAACCTAAAAAAAGTGGAAATGATGAAAGTTCACAATACTCCATTGGGGAAGATGGACGTCCACGGCAACATATTCTTACAGACACTGGAATGCTGTTACCAGCTGGGTATGTATGATTGTAGCATGGGCATTAGTACGTGCATATACACAGTGGTATGAGCATTGGTATGTGGATATACACAGTAGTCATTAATATATGCACGTATGATGAAATGTTATTATGGTACAATGGGTGTATTTCAATTAGATCTGCTTTATTCTCCTCGTTGCTGGAGGACATTGTTGCATTAGAGAGAAGAGGTATTGAACTCCAGGAATTTTATGCCAAGAAAATAAATGCTGAGGAGCACTATGAGGTCACTTGTGTGTGTGTGTGTGTGTGTGTGTGTTTGTGTTGGTGTTGGTGTTGGTGTTTGTGTGTTATCAGGCTGTCTGTACATATGTATGTATGTATGTATGTGTGTATGTATGTATGTATGTATGTACGTATGTATGTATGTATGTATGTGTATGTATGTATCTTTAGTTGGAAGACTATCGTTTAAATAATAAACTAGTGACGGCTGTTCAACGTTTCCATAATGCTTTGGGTCAAGCATTTGAAGCTCTGAAAAAGGTACTGTGTTTTAATAACAATGATATTCTATAGAATATGATCATTATTCAGGTACAAGTACAATTGGATACTGAAGCACCACGTATTGTCAGCCTTACAGCTCGTGTGAGGAGTCAAAATCCCCTCCTCTCTCTCTTGAGTCAGCCATTGGGGAGAATGAGAGATGAGGAAGAGTCCACTAATAGGTGGGTGTGGCACATAAGTCATGCGATATAAAGTGATGACTATAAATTATTTTTAGAAATACTGGAGGTGAACAAACCACTAGTGGTGGTGGAGGAGGAGGAGGAGGAGGAGAAGGAGAAGAAGAAGGTAGCCAATCTATAGCTGGTCTTCTTGGATCCCTAATGGCAGCTAGGTATTAACTAATCATCATATCATTTCTCTTCATATATTATGTTTCCCTTCTCAGAGCTGCCATGCAAATGATGGAAGAGGAAGAAAGTAGAGGTGGTAACACTTCCTCTCAGGGAACTGAGGGAGCAACACCTAATCAACAAGAAGGGAATGAAGAAGAGAAGAAGAAGAAGGATGATGATGATGATGATGTTGATCCAAGGTTTCTTCCCGGTCCTGTTGCTCTCTTACAAGAGATGGCACGACAACGTCAAGAGAGAGAAAGACAACAACAGCAAGAACGTACTGTTGTTATACGTAAGTTTATGGATATTTAGAAGCAAGATTATTATAAATTATCCTTTGTCCTCAGAGCCTGATGAACCTTTCTTTGATGTTATATCTAGGATCAGACAGGCTGTTGGAGGTCCAGAGGCAGAAATAAGTATGTTGTAATGTAAATAATACTGTATTTATCAATAATTAAAATTATTTTTACCAAAAATTATTGTACCATTTGATATCATTGTAAGACCAGAACCACAAACCGCAGTACATTAAGTACATGTATACAGTGAAACCTCTCTATTGATGACACCCCTGTAATCAGGACACTTATATTTGTCCCAATGCTGTTCGCAATATAGAGGTTTCACTGTATATTAGTAGCAAGCATTATAATCATAACCAAATACAAAATCATCGTCAAACTAAACAAATCATGTATTTAGATAAACAAAGTTTTGAGCCAAATGAAAACACTGGTACTATAACATAATCATTATTATCAGATTAAATGTATGTCTTGTCTCTTTCAGTGCCACCTACCATGGTTGGAAAGCTAATAGAGAAATGCTTTCGTAAACTTACTATTGTTGAGGTTGTTACAATATTTGGTGGTTCTGCAGATCCTCTAGCCTCTATTCATGGTACCTTAAGAGAATTTGTTAAGGATACACTTCTTGGTGGGGAGGAACCCACAGCAGATAATATTCCTCAAGCAATTGAAAAATTCATTGAAGGATTGCCAGGAATGCTGGAAGAACTACAGGTAATTAGTAGCAGCTGTCATTACATCATGTTACTATTTTTAACATTGCATGTTACTATATTTAGCTGTCATTTCTATCATTACATTATTTATGTCCAACATTGCCATCAAAATCTCATGAATATCATTATGTGGTTCATTTAGAGTAGGGTTAGGGTTCAATCAGTATCAAAGTGATCTTAGTCTTTGATGGCAATCTTGGACATCACTCCATTACATGTTACTATTTTTAGCCTCCTCTTCCTCTGCGTACTGATATTGATTTTTCTCAAACTGCTAAAAATGGCTGTCGGTTTGTACTAAAAGAGGCTTTTGAACTCATTGTCAACACCCCAGGTATTACACTTGATGTTGATAGAATCATTCATTCATTCATTCTTCCATTGATTCATTCTTCCATTTATCCATTTGTTCATCCTCATCAGATGATGATGCAGAATTTGCTGAAAAGATTTATAAGTGGTCAGATACAGCTGGTACTCTATTGACATGCCTCCTCAGAGATAGTCTTCTTTCATCTAATGATTTGTCTCCAAGTCTTAAACGTCTAGCTGTATGTCTTTTGCCTTATTCTTAAACTATACATTACCTCTTCTCTTCCTTTTTGAAGAAACTTATGTTTCCTGATAATGATACTCCAGGAGTTTTGAGTATGTTAAACTCACAGTCTCTTGTTGACAAATTTGTGGAAGACTCAGAAAACTCTGACATTACTGAAGAAGAAATCAGTTGCCATTTTGTTTATGTTGGAGAAGATAAGATGGAGACAGATGAACCACAGGAGAAGGGAGATAAGCAAGAGGTACACTGATCTTATAGCTAGTCTGTCTGTCTGTCTGTCTGTCTGTCTGTCTGTCTGTCTGTCTGTTTGTTTGTCTATCTGTCTATCCAAGTACGTGTTTATTGTACAGGCTAGTGGAACTCAGAAATGGCCACAAGCCATGCCTAAGGCAAATAATAACATCATATTTTCTTTTGGTTCTTTATCTTTACTTTTAAATTAGGAATGGATACCTACCATTGAGAAAGACCAGGAACAAATGGCAAAGATGAAGTTACAGCCTCCATTGAGTACCGCCTACCTCTCTGGCATGCCATCCAAGAAACGAAAGGTGAGAGATATCATTTTATATTTCATCATACCATCATTTCCTTTCTTTCATGCACCCTGCTTCTTTCTTGGGTTGCTAGCAGCTGGAGAGTGGAGAGGCAGAGCCTGTTCATATGTCTGAAGTGTTGGGAGAGAGTCTTCAAAGTGCTATTGAAACTTCCAACACAACACCTCAGTCTAATACTGATATTAAAGGTAATATATTCATGTACATGCACTTATGTACATTTATGTAATTATACATGTACATGGACATGGACATAGTTACATTTTTATGTACATGTACATGCACAAAATATAATTATACATGTAGATGTACATGCATATGTACATTTTTATATACATGGACATGCCTATTTGTACATGTACATAATTTACAATTTACATTTAGATGTAGTCCAAGAAGCTAAGGATAATGAAGGTCTCGTTAGAGGATTAGGTGAAGAGTTCCACTCAACTGTTCGTCAACGTCTTCAAGAAGATCCAGACTATGATCCAGAGAAATACCCTTCAGCACAAAAGTTTTATAAGCCTGAAAAATAAACTTACAAACCATTGTTAGCTTAATACCTTTGTTAGGTTTCATTGGGGAGGTTTTTTTTCTCTCACTAATTAGTTCTACTTTTAATGCAATTACTTTTGTGACTAGTTGTACAAATCTATTACTTGTAATTAGTTTTGGCAATGGACAACAATTCTTCAAAGTTTGCACAATACAAGTATTATGTATTTCTGTATCCTTTGCTCTTTTGAAATAATAATTCTTATTAAAAATCTACATACTGTAACATGTATATATAATTATGTGTAATTATTGTATTGTAGTGTGTTATATTATTCTGCTTTCTCTGAACTCTGTTGTTGGAGTAATGATTGGATGGTTTTCAAGAATTATACATCCAGCTGTATCCAAACTCAATCCTCTTGGACGAGGACTTGTAGGGACGTCTGGAGGTTTTTCCAGGGAAATAGATCTATTGGGCCGCTTGTCTTTTAGAAGGTTTTCTTGACTCTAAATGAAGCAATTAATATACATGTATATACATCTAATAGGTGTTACACCAGTTATGTTACCTAAATAGTAATGGGTGGAATTATATACCCTTGTTACACCAGTTACGTTATCTGAATAGTAATGGGTGGAGTTATATACCCTTGTTACACCAGTTACGTTACTTGAATAGTAATGGGTGGAGTTACATACCCTTGTTACACCAGTTATGTTACCTGAATAGTAATGGGTGGAGTTATATACCCTTGTTACATCAGTTACGTTACTTGAATAGTAATGGGTGGAGTTACATACCCTTGTTACCGTCACCAGTTACGTTATCTGAATAGTAATGGGTGGAGTTACATACCCTTGTTACACCAGTTATGTTACTTGAATAGTAATGGGTGGAGTTACATACCCTTGTTACACCAGTTACGTTATCTGAATAGTAATGAATGGAGTTATATACCTTTGTTACACCAGTTACGTTACCTGAATAGTAATGGGTGGAGTTATATACCATTGTTACACCAGTTACGTTACTTGAATAGTAATGGGTGGAGTTACATACCCTTGTTACACCAGTTACGTTATCTGAATAGTAATGAGTGGAGTTACATACCCTTGTTACATCACATTACTTGATTATAGTATTGGGTAGAGTTATATACCAATTACCTGATTTGTATCAGAGAATATACTTAATCCTCGAAAACTTCGTTTGGTTTTTGTAATCCTAGGAGTTTTTGGTTTCACTGGTTTTACTGCTACTGGAGGAGGAGGAGGAGGAGGAGGCCGAGGGGCAGGAGTAACCAAATCATCTCCTTTTTTGAGTTTATTTGAGTGAGATGGTTTCTCTTTTTTATTGTTTTCCTTTGGTTTTTGTTTTGGCGAGTTCTCTGGAAGTTCAGCATCTCTGAATAAAAAAAAACATTTATGCACGGGTACATCTGTAGCTAATCCCAAAGAATATCTCCCTTGTAGCTACCAAGTCATGCACATAATTGCATATTGTGTCTACTATGTATACTATGTAACATACTTATCATGTTTATCCACATGCTGTAGATCTAGCCATTGATCCCACTCTTCTTCAACTCTGATCATCTCATGCTCTGATGATCGAGAAGGATCAAGTAGAGACTTACCAATCTGGAATAGTATAAGATGGATGGAATGATGAATGATGCACATGCTTAAAGACTCACATCTTTCAAATCTTTTAAGTGACGTTTACTACTGAAGACTTCTGGCATATGACTACGTTCACTAAATGATTCCTCCTCTTGCAACATCTCCTCATACTCTGTGACACTGCCTTCTTCAGATGACAACCTATGATGGACAGGCTCCATAAAATCTCCCAGTGTATAGAATGAGGACCTGACTGTCATCATAGTATCCAGAAATTGGTCTCCTTCTTGTGAATTCAGCCTTTCTATGACTCCCTTTGTACGATAAATGTTTGGACGATGATTACTGACCTGTAGCACATCAGAGTTTGCTTGGCTGTTCTTAAGCATTGTAGTAGATGATGACTTACTACAAGTACTTGTTTCAGGCTTGTCCAAATGTACAGCATACCATCTCTTGAGCCCAGGTGACCAGTTTCCTGTTTTGTTTCTTTTAGTTTTTTTCCCATGTCTTATCATGGGACTGTCGGCCATATGAAGCTCATTAAGACTTCCCCCAATGGAAGCTGACCACAAGTACTCCTTCTTGCTTCCCTTAGGAATGTTTTGACTCTTAACTTTTGGGCCTTTTTTGGATATTTTCGTTGTTTGTCGTTTTTGCTGTTTTTCCATGACTTCTTTTGCTTTTAACATATACCTTTTGGCAATGAATTGAGACTTTTTATCACCCAATTCTTGAAACAAATCTACCAACTGCAAATAGATATAAATGATTTGTACATTATATTTATTTTTATAACCTTCTTGTAGTATTCATGTGCTTGTGTAGCTTTCCCTGTGAGTTGATACAGTTCTGCTAAAGTTCCACAAGCTCTAGCTTGCCCTGAAAGATCATTAATCTCAATAGCCATAATCAAGTACTGCAAAAAAATAGAATATAACTTTCAGTGCAAAAACTTGAGTTATAAGTTATAATGCTAGTGTGTAAACCATAGCTATTGCAGCTTGCAAACAACATCTTTGTGTTATAAAATGTAAATGAGCACTAATCTTGCAGCATGCATGGAAAACTATAACTGAAGCAGCTGAACTCAGAAAGCTGTTTATTTCTATTAACTCGGAAAGCTGTTAATCAATTATCAATCTTCCATTTACCAGAGTGTACCACTCAATTGCTTTCTGTGCTTGTCCAAGCAGCTGGCATGTAGTACCCAAATTCAGCAGTATCACTCTCTCACCAGCTCTGTAATCTGTAGCTTGACAGAGCTCAAGCCCCTAAAATGTTATAAAAAAATGACAAATTTTCACATGACACTCAAAAATATACCAATGAATACTGTTCTAATGCCTCTTGCAGCTTTCCTGTAGCTCTCAAACAGTTACCAAGGTGACAAAGAGTGCATATTTCTGGAATTCTATCTCCAGTACTGCGTACAGCTTCAAGTCTCTAAATAGTTTGAGTTTATCAAGATTAATAAAATTCTGCTAATGGTACTTTACCTTCTTATGACAGAATATGGCCTGGATGTATTGATGGAGCATTTCGTAACATGAAGCTAGATTGGCATATGCTCTTGCTTGTTTCTCCCTGTCAATTAAAGTAAAATAGTTACTAGTAATTTACTACTGATTTTATAGCAATCAAAACTTACAAATCAGAGTGTCTCTCAACAATCTCCAAGTGTTGCTCAAAGTAGCTAATAGCTTTGTCAAGATGTTCTTTAAATTTTTGCATTCCTGTGTTATTCTTGGACTTAGTGTTTCTATCATCTCCCTCCATTTTCTGATACTCTTGTAGACCCATCGTTTTTGCCAAGACACCAAGATTACTGCAGGCATATGCAGTTCCCATCTCATCCTGCAACACACGACTATTATCAAGATATTGAACAAAGCATCGACCAGCTAGTTTGAATAGCCCCAGCTTCATATATGCAATTCCGAGATTGCATTCTGCCATTGTCAGACCACTGAAGTCATCAAGCTCTCGACAAAAAGCTAACTGGTGCATATGACATGTGGATGCCCTTTGATAATGACCAAGTGATAAATGTGCATTACCCAACAATCTCCAAAGCACACACTGCAGTCTAGGAGCATCTCCTACAGACAGCAAAGCGGCCTCCAAGCTTGGGATAGCTTCATTATTCTTTCCTCGATGAATGCATAGATCGGCATCTGCTAAATGTTTTCTTGTTGCATCATTGAGACCATCACTACTTTTAAGATAGGCCATTAGATCTGTTAATCTATTTCTTCTTGTAACTCTGGATTCAACTTGACCAGTTAGGGGGTGGGGATGCATTTGCATTGGATGGTGAATTTCACTGACTGTAGGAAGAGACGAGACCACACTACTTGGAAAAACATCAGAAGTGATATCATACTGCAAAGAGCTAATCTGGTTATGTGTATGCAGATCAATGTCCAGGTCCTCGCCTCCTATTGTATCTGATCGGTTTCTAAGTAAGTCACTTTCTCTCACTCTAACTGCCATAATTTTTGAAGAAGTATGGAGTATATTACTGCAGATGTCTGTATTTATTATGTAAAAGTTTATCTCTGGAGGATAGAGAAATTCGAAAAATGTATTTGTTCAGTCTTTGGAGGAGCTGCAATAATGTTAAACAAAATTAATGATATTCATAAAAATATCAGATGTCAATACCGTTATTAATCTAATTATAAATAAAAGATAGAAAGAAAATAAAATTAAATTAAAAGATGTTGGCGGATGCGATACTGATAGTAGCAATATCAATATGCACTGCTCTATTATCAGAAGGTAATATTTGAGTGTATATAATTGATTCAGTTGAAGTAGTTTTTTTCTAATGCAGGATTATCTTACGTGTTACTGTATCGTACAGAAGATTATAAACGATTGAAAGGAGTTGTAGAAAAACAGAGCAAAAGATGTATGTAATGGGTAGAAACATGTGTACATGTACATATGTACATGTATACATATGTACATGCATGTATTTATGTATATAATTATGTGTCTGTATATCATTATGTATAATTTTATATATATGCGGTATATATATGTATCTTTTTACTCATCAATTTCAGTGGAACGAAAAAGAGAAGTTGTGGGAGAAGGATTAGCGAGACCAAGTGGACAAAAAAAGAAGTTAGAGAAACAAGAAGAACAACTTAAGAATTATAACAGAGATCTTACTATGGTAATGACAGGTTTCCATAGCAATGTATGTATGTATAATTATAGTATGTATGTATGTATGTATGTATGTATATATATATATACATGTATGTGTATAGAATGATACAATAGGTTCGAATGAAGTCAATGGTAGTGATTGGTTTCACATTCACCGCACTTCTTGGGATGTTCAATTCAATGTGAGTCTATATTCATTATTATATAATCAAAATACATGTATCCTTTTCTTGTAGCTTTGATGGACGTGTGGTAGCAAAGCTTCCTTTTGTACCATTCAGTCTTCTACAAGGAATATCTCATCGTAACCTAATGGGATCTGATTTCACTGACTGTTCATTCATTTTCCTATATATATTGTGCACAATGGCCATTAGAGAGGTATCAAATATTTTTAAATGTTTACTACATCATCTCTCTCTCCCTCAGAACATTCAAAAGTTTTTTGGTTTTGGTGTTTCACGAACTGCTAGTAAGCTAGGAAGTAATTTAGTTGGACCTTCTAAATAATCAACATAATTATAAAAACAATATTATTGTAATTTATTCACAGATAAATAGTTGAAAATTTTATAGTTAATGGAGTCTTTCAAACAATGATAATGATTTTATAATTGTAGGGTCATCTCTAGCTCCTTGCTGTAACTCTTTTAGACTGATTTTTCCATCACCATCCTGAGGAAATGTAATATAATTTACTTATTAAAATGGAATGCTCTCATGTATTAATTAAGTATACTTTTAATTTTAGTGACTAATAGTGTTGTTATTTATATGGTATGCTATAGTATACACAGAATACTTTAAAATTGTAATGACGCTGGTCATGGCTACATGATTGCTGATGAAATTATAGATATGTTGTACATATACCTACTATAATGAGAGATAATTATGTTGGCAAAACAATCCTTGCACCTTAGGTTTCCAAGAAATTTCAACAATTTCCTTTGTACTTAAATGACTAAACAGAACTATAGTATGACCATGCCATTTTAAATAAACAACTAATTAGGTATAATTATCATGATGTCCATGTTGACACTTTCAGACAACACAGACATAACATTATTATTGTTAGAGAAGCAACGATGTAGCTTCATAGGGTTATTAAACAAAGTGTTTGTAATTTATATAGTTACCGTATCCAATGTTTCAAATATAGATTCCAATCCCATCTGTGAAGTGTTATCGCGATCTTTAAATGCAACTGAATGACCCTGTCAAATGAAATATAAAAATAATAATGATTGTGACTATATATTCACATTATTATCAGACATGGGATATAAGATATTAGATAATAACAGGAGCCCATGATAACAATAAAGATTACAAATTTCAAGTAATAATAATATTACGCACTGCAAAAATTAAATCGTTAAAGTGACTATATTATTGGTTAGTACAAGTTGCAAGGAATAACATGAATATTTAGTTTGTCAATTTTCATAGAGGATGTTGTGGATACGTGTACGATGTTACTATGACAATGTGTACCTAAATTATGTGTTTATATGTTTCTAAGCCCTTTTGATGGTCAGATACAAATTACATGTACTTAAATAGCATGAAATATGAGTGGACAGCACCCTAAAAGTATAGTGTTTCAATATAATTAGTTTAAAGTAGCTATGTATGGCATTAGATATATGTACATGATCATTAAGTACATGCAATTGTTAAATCTTTTGCAACACGTTATTTATTTTTGCAGTGATATATATGTAGACAGTCAAGTAATATTATTAGTAATAGTAATACACAATTTCAATGTTTAGGTAGTAAAATATTCTCTCAAAATTTTGGGTTACACATTGCAATATGAAGTTCATATAGAATATTGTTTGCAACATTATTTTATAAATAATAGCTTACTATCATTTTATAAAAAGCATCAACTATTGTTGTCACCTCCTCTTTTGAAATATAACCATCATGATTTATATCATAGAGTTTAAAACTCCCTGTAATATTATAATGCATACTGTAACATATATATGTATATATATATATATAATATATATATATATATATATAATAATTATACATATCGTATTCACACAAACATCGTATTACATACATACATACATGATATTATACATAAATAATATTATACATACATGCATTTCTGCTGGGTATACCTATATGTATAAACATCATTTGCAATATAATATGATATGCAGTGCATATATACATGGTTTGTAACCACAATACATACATTCTAGTTTCTCTTCTGTTGTCCCTCGAGAAGCTATGGACAATGCTTTCATGAATTCTTTGAACACCACAACTCCATTATCATTTGTATCAAGCAATTTGAACATAAATGATGAAAATGCTGTGGGATCACCACCAAAAGGAAAGAATTGTCGATACATTCTGCAAAATTCCTGCATAATATATTATGTGTGTGCATATTAGTGATATAATCAAGTTGTTCTACTGACCTTTTCATCCACTGATCCTGATGGACAATCTTTTAAAAATCCTTTGTACCACTGATTAAGCTCTTGTGGAGAGACTGCAGGATGATCAGTATAATTATATATACAGTCTTTACTTATTAACCAACTCACAGTGTGTAGTTTGTACTAATTCCTCAGTTTCTTCTGGAGACAATCTGGAATGTCTCTTCCCCATTTTCTTGTACTTTTTTTGCACAGTATATAACGCGTTGAAAGTTGAGAAGGTTAGTAGTGCAACTGAAACTTGAACACGTCAAAGAAACCCGATAAAAACAAATATTCCTTCCATCTCGGAACTTGAAACACGTCAGTTTAACTGTTTTTATCGGGTTTCTTTGACGTGTTTCAAGTTTTGTATTATGTTCGAAACAAAACTTGAAACACGTCAAAGAAACAATATGTATACTGTAATTAGCACGTCATCCTTCCATCTCAAGGGATTTTTTAAAGATGGGTTTGCGACTGTTCTCAATCCACACAATGCACAATGGCACTAGATCATTTGTGTTTTGTACCTAATTTTCCTTTATATGTGCACTATGGCGTTTAGAGAGGTAATGTGAATATCTTTATCCCTCTCTAACAGAATATTTTTAAGTTTAATATATGAAGTAGTTCAGTTCTTTTGCATCTAAATCACACGCAACCCTAACAATGATACTGCCTAGAAATTTTATAATGATTACGTAATCTTACATGAACACAGTTTCACAAACTACTAGTAAGTAACTTGACTAGGTAGCAATTTAGTTGGACTGAATAATATAAACAACAAAGACATAACAATTATTATAAAAGAGTATCTTAAGTGGTTCATTTTTGAAGTTTGATACTTTTAAACAAGTCCTTCAAACATTGATAATGATTGTATAATTATAGGGTCCTTTTTAGCTCCCTCTTTAAAATCTTTTAAACTGATTTTTCCATCGCCATCCTGAGGAAATGTAATAGATCATGACACAGAATCACAGGTTTGTACATACACAATTATTATTAGAGACAAAACCCCAATGGTACTTATTAGTAGAGATAATGTCCCATAAATATTATTATTATTAGAGACAAAACCCCAATGGTACTTATTAGTAGAGATAACGTCCCATAAATATTATTATTATTAGAGACAAAACCCCAATGGTACTTATTAGTAGAGATAACGTCCCATAAATATTATTATTATTAGAGACAAAACCCCAATGGTACTTATTAGTAGAGATAACGTCCTTATTATTATTAGAGACAAAACCCCAATGGTACTTATTAGTAAAGATAACGTCCCATAAATATTATTATTATTAGAGAGGTACTTATTAGTAGAGATAACGTCCCATAAATATTATTATTATTAGAGACAAAACCCCAATGGTACTTATAACGTCCCATAAATATTATTATTATTAGAGACAAAACCCCAATGGTACTTATTAGTAGAGATAACGTCCCATAAATATTATTATTATTAGAGACAAAACCCCAATGGTACTTATTAGTAGAGATAACGTCCCATAAATATTATTATTATTAGAGACAAAACCCCAATGGTACTTATTACTAGAGATAACGTCCCATAGATATTATTATTATTAGAGACAAAACCCCAATGGTACTTATTAGTAGAGATAACGTCCCATAAATATTATTATTATTAGAGACAAAACCCCAATGGTACTTATTAGTAGAGATAACGTCCCATAAATATTATTATTATTAGAGACAAAACCCCAATGGTACTTATTAGCAGAGATAACGTCCCATAAATATTATTAATATTAGGGACAAAACCCCAATGGTACTTATTAGTAGAGATAACGTCCCATAGATATTATTATTATTAGAGACAAAACCCCAATGGTACTTATTAGTAGAGATAACGTCCCATAAATATTATTATTATTAGAGACAAAACCCCAATGGTACTTATTAGTAGAGATAACGTCCCATAGATATTATTATTATTAGAGACAAAACCCTAATGGTACTTATTACTAGAGATAACGTCCCATAGATATTATTATTATTAGAGACAAAACCCCAATGGTACTTATTAGTAGAGATAACGTCCCATAAATATTATTATTATTAGAGACAAAACCCCAATGGTACTTATTACTAGAGATAACGTCCCATAGATATTATTATTATTAGAGACAAAACCCCAATGGTACTTATTAGTAGAGATAACGTCCCATAAATATTATTATTATTAGAGACAAAACCCCAATGGTACTTATTAGTAGAGATAACGTCCCATAAATATTATTATTATTAGAGACAAAACCCCAATGGTACTTATTAGCAGAGATAACGTCCCATAAATATTATTAATATTAGGGACAAAACCCCAATGGTACTTATTAGTAGAGATAACGTCCCATAGATATTATTATTATTAGAGACAAAACCCCAATGGTACTTATTAGTAGAGATAACGTCCCATAAATATTATTAGTAGAGACCACACCCACAATTATTATGACCCAATACACTATAATTATTTGAGATTACACCTATAAATGCACTCTCGTAATGGAAGACATGAGACCATATCATAAGGACATCACATGCACAGAGTATCTTTACATGCTTACAGTATCCATTGTTTGAAATATTAACTTCACTCTCATCTGTGGAGTGTTATCATCATCTTGAAATGAAACTAGTTGACCCTGTAAAATAACAATATTGTTAAAACTAAAGTCAAAATCAACTACTCATACAATAATATTCATTGTTACTTCATATAAGAAATCACGAAATAATATTATATTTATAATTATACTGAGTCTCATATGCTATAAGAAGTATGTTAGGTGTATATACCTAGCAGCGTATGTAATATCATATGTACATATGTAATATCACCAAAAAGGAAGTAATAAAATGATTATAGGCATTCTACTTAGAATTGACAGTTCATATATGAAATTCCTTTTGAGAAACTTGAAGATATTATTATGATAACACGTACATGTATATTACTATGATAACATCAGTTACTTTGAAGTTGATGTAACTATAATAACTATAATTTACATTACAGAGAAGCCATTTGTTGCTGCTACTCAAGGGTTCTTCAGGAGGTGTAGTGGGTGTTCCAACTGGTGAGACAATATATATATATGATCGTCATTTCAATAAGCCCTCTAGTTTGCTGTATTCTGTCAGCCATGACATATGCAATTTAACCATAAATTCACTGATCACGTTGCGAGTTTACATTATGGAGTTGCACAAAATGGCAGATTTATTCTAACATGTATTTGTTTTCACTCAAGCTGCATCAAGCATGAAATTATTGTATTCTGTGGTTTGTATATTATACTATTTTGAATGGGTAATATAGCTACAATACTATCCTTATATAAATACTTGATTTTAATACTATTGATCATGGGGTCATGGCAAAAATGTAGTAGTCACACATGAGTTGTGTGCATGTGTAAACACATCTTATATACACAAAACATTTACTCCTACTTTACCACAAGTTATGTATTATACACATTAATAAAATGGTTATTTTGTGTACTGAAATGTTTATATGAATTTTGTTACAAGTAGCTGATGTCATCATAGTATTATAGGAATTTTTAAATTCATAGTAAACATTAATGAACTGTCAATTCGTAGTAGAATGCTTATAATCATGTACTTAGTTCCTTTTGATATTACATATGTACATGTGATATTACATATTACATACATACATGTAATATGTACATGTAATATCACCAGAAAGAAAGGAAATACATTGTAGGAAGTTCATGTAAATTATAGTAGGAATTGCTATTGAACAGTACAACATATGTACGTGTAATAATTATTACATAGTACATGTAATACATTGTAGAAAGTTCATGTAAGTTATGGTATGAATTGCTGGTTGTCCACACGCATACAGATGTGAGCACTGTATACTCTCAAATTCAAACTGAGCTATAAGTAGTACATGTGATTTGGCTCAGTTCCTAAAGTGATACAATATGTATACTTCCTTTCTGCACATGTACATATGTTTTAAGGAAATTCATATAAACATTGATGTACTGTTCAATAGCAATTCCTACTATAACTTACATGAACTTCCTACAATGTATTACATGTACTATGTAATACTGTTCAATAGCAATTCCTACTAGAACTTACATGAACTTCCTACAATGTATTTCCTTTCTTTCTGGTGATATTACATGTACATATTACATGTATGTATGTAATATGTAATATCACATGTACATATGTAATATCAAAAGGAAGTAAGTACATGATTATAGGCATTCTACTACAAATGGACAGTTCATTCATTTTTACTATGAATTTGAAAATTTAATTATACTACTATGATGACATCAGTTACTTAGAATTGTAACTAAAATATAATTTTTACAAGCATTACAGAAAAGCCATTTGTTGCTGCTACTGTATTGACATTATTCGTAATACAATATATTCATTCTTGAAAAGAACATTTCAGGCCTAGTTGACCGCTCTGAACAACCAACCATAAAACTAGCCTTTAGACAGGTGAAATTTGTAGCTGAAGAAGGCTCTTGGCCCAAAACATTCTTTACAAGAATGAAATGTATTGTTTAACTATTAAGTAAAAGAAACCTCCACTATGAATTTATTGTCATTATTACATGAAATGAAGATCATATGTAATAATAATGTGTACATAATTATAACAATTTCTAGCTTACCACCATTTTATAAATAGAGTCAACTATTGCCATCATCTCCTCTTTTGAAATATAACCATCATGATTTATATCATAGAGTTTAAAACTCCCTGTAATATAATAATGCATACTGTAACATAATATTATATATAATATACATATCATATTCAGTATTACATATATACATACATGCATTTCTGCAGGGTATACCTACATGTATAAATATCATTGGCTATATGATATGATATGTTGCATATATAGTTATATACATAGTTTGTAACCACAATACATACATTCTAATTTCTCTTCTGTTGTCCCTCGAGAAGTTATGGATAATGCTTTCATGAATTCTTTGAACATCACAACTCCATTATCATTTGTATCAAGTGATTTGAAGACAAATGATGAAAATGTTGTTGGATCTCCAAAAGGAAAGAATTGTCGATATATTCTGCAAAATTCCTGCATAATATATTATGTGTGTGCATATTAGTGATATAATCAAGTTGTTCTACTGACCTTTTCATCCACTGATCCTGATGGACAATCTTTTAAGAATCCTTTGTACCACTGATTAAGCTCTTGTGGAGAGACTGCAGGATGATCAGTACAAACTGTATAATTATACATTCTTTCCTTTTTAACCAACTCACAGTGTGTAGTTTGTACTAATTCTTCAGTCTCTTCTGGAGACAATCTGGAATGTCGCTTCCCCATTTTCTTGCACAGTACTGTAACTTGTTATAACATTGTCATGGAAACTTATGAAGGTGTGGCTGTAATCGTCGTAATTTTAAAGGTGTGGCTGTGTACAATTCCCCAACTTGTGTCAATCAGCTGATTGCTGTGTGTCATTTAGTTTCCCCTCCACTGCAATACAATGGAAATACAGGAAAGGAACAGAGTTGATTACAATCAACTGATAGATGAAGATCATCTTGACAATCTTGCACGTCCGTTAACATATAGTCCCACTCTGAGCACTCGATCCAATCGACTATTGAAACGTTCAAATGGTCGTTCAAATATTAAGTATACAAATCTTCCACCTAGTGGATGGATTGGGTTTTTTAAAGATGGGTTTACGACAGTTATTAATGCACGATGGTTTTGGATAATTTTAATGTTTTGTACCCTCTATTGTGGTTTATGGCTTCTATTTGGTTTTCTTTGGTGGGGACTTAACGAAACATACGAAAATCTTCGTAACTATACATGTGTTGAAGAAGTTAGTGATTTTCCATCTGCTTTCTTGTTTTCTGTGGAGACTGAACTTACTATTGGCTATGGTCATCGATTCATCACAACAGATTGTGGACTTGGTGTATTTCTACTTGTGGTTCAATGTCTAATTGGTTTATTACTTGATTCTTTTCTTATTGGGCTTGTATTTTCTAAATTAACAAGACCGAGGAATCGTCGTAAAACTATTCTCTTTAGTGACTGTGCTGTTATCAATGAGAAAAATGGGAAGAGATATTTTGAATTTCGTATTGCAGATCTTCGAAGATCACAACTGGTTGAGGCTCATGTTCGTGTACAGTTATATTGGTACAAAGGGAATGAAAGAACAAAAGACTGCACTCTTGAACAGTTTGACCTTGATGTCGGTTATGATACGGGGAAAGATCGTATTGTTTTAGTGACTCCAGTTGTTGTAAGTCATCTCATAACAGAAGATAGTCCTCTTTATAATATCACTGAGGATAACATTCTTCAGCAAGATCTAGAGATTCTGATTGTGTTAGAAGCTATTGTGGAGAGTACTGGACTGACAGTACAAGCACTGTGGTCATATACCGAGAGAGAAATTCTAATGGGATTCTATTTTAGACCTATGATTTATCGTCATGGTTTCAATTGCGGATGGGAAATTGACTACCAACTAATGAACGATGTTGTCTCATGTGATCAATAACATATTTCACATGTTTTAGTTTGTGTGTACAATTATGTGTGACAGTAATTATTATTAATAACTATTAATTAATGACACACATGGCGCATATATGCGGCGCGCGTGTCGTCGTATATACATGGTACACATTGTGCGTGATTAGTTATGGCTCATGGGTGGAGCTGTGGTCCTTCAAGATGGAGAGATCCAAGGTTGATACAATCCAGTATAACCCATTAAGTGATGAGTTAGCTTCTATGCCATTAACTTATACTCCTTCTCCTGCATCTTTTCGTCACAGTAGACTTGTGAAACGTTCGGATGGTCGCTCTCAAATTAATTACAAGGGCCTCCCACCTCGTGGATGGTATGGATTTTTTAAAGATGGTTTCACAACTATAATTGATGTCCATTGGTGTCTGGTAATCACTCTTTTTTGCTGTGTTTACTGTTCTTCTTGGTTGCTTTTCAGTTTTTTATGGTGGGGAGTTGATGAGGCATATGAAAGCACACGTAATTATACCTGTATTAATGAAGTGTATAGCTTTCCATCAGCTTTTCTGTACTCATTGGAAACTCAGCTTACAATCGGTTATGGTCATCGATTCATCTCTGCAGATTGTGGATTTGGTGTGGTACTACTTATTATTCAATCCCTTGTTGGTTTGTTGATAGATTCTTTTCTTCTTGGACTTATATTTGCAAAGATAACACGACCAACGAACCGTCGCAAAACAATTCTGTTTAGCAACCATTGTGTTATTTATGAAAAGGATGGGAAAAGGTATTTGAAATTTCGTATTGCAGATATTCGTAAGTCTCAACTAGTTGAGGCTCATGTTCGTGTACAGTTGTATTGGTACAAAGGGAATGAAGAAACACAAGACTGCACTCTTGAACAGTTTGACCTTGATGTCGGTTATGATACGGGGAAAGATCGTGTAATATTACTAACTCCAGTAGTTGCAAGTCATCTCATAACAGAAGATTGTCCTCTTTATAGTATCACTGAGGATAATCTCCTTCAGCAAGATCTAGAGATTGTGGTTGTATTAGAAGCTATTGTGGAGAGTACTGGACTGACATTACAAGCACTGTGGTCGTATACCGAGAGAGAAATTATGATGGACTATTGTTTTAATCCTATGATATATCGTAATGATTACAAGGATCGTATGTGGGTGGTTGATTATGCAATGTTGAGCAGTGTCATTCCTTGTGGCTCACCTAAGTAACATCATGACAATTATTTGCTATCACTTTGATTTCTAATTTTTTGTACAGGGTCAGCTAACTTGATAAAAATATACATAATACATAAAAAAAAACTTATTGAGTTATTTGAATATCATAGTTATACTGAAAGCAAATGAAACTCAGTCTGATAAAACTTTCTCTAGTAAGTAAAGGAATGATAATATCTTGAATTGGTAACTGATAGAAAGGTTGGTTTGTGATATCCATGTGTATTGCATATAGCCTTTTTATAAAGCCTTCCTATGAGGAACAGATAGGTAAAATATAATTATTGTAATTTCAGTTCTCACTTCAGTAGTGCTTGTTTCCTCTGTTATCAAATGATTTGGTAGTTTATTCAAATGTTTATCAAACCAGACTAATTGAGATTCATTTTCTGCACTCGTTTCATCTCTTTTGATATATTCCACACTCTGTGTCATAATGGTACTTAAAAAGTTCAGAATCTTTAACTGTACTTGTAGAGACTGAGTCTAAAGTAAAGACATACAATTAGTAATGATCTGTCAATAGAAGCTTGTATCTGTATACTAAGAGTGAAGTTATATTACTACACACAGGAAAGTAGTGGCACAGCCCATACAAATTATTTACCAATGTATTGTTGTATATCTCTGATAATAGAACCGTGGAGTTGATATGTGATTCTGAGATCTGCATATTGCAGTGGATATAATATATTATAATGATACTGTCTGTTAATATTCATGATAACCTCAAAATTAGGATGTGATGACTATATAGTGTATAGTTTAATGTCATAAGGTTAATACATGATTATACTGTAACTCAATAATGAAGCAATGGATTGAAATATGACATAAAAATGATGCAGGTAAAAAGATTGTTGGTCATTCCAAACAAAATTTATGAACTTTTTTCTGAGGTCATGATGAACGTCAATGATTTTTACTGTGATATAATAGTTTGACTAACTTTTATTAGATCTTGAGTGTAAGGATTGATACATGTTTCACCAGAAGTGAAGTTACAATAAACTTGTATCGCATCTTGTGAGCAGCCTAAGTTAGGGTCTATCCAATACCAACCTGAGACAATGTGAAGAGATGACAATAATATCCACTTTTAGTTATAGTTATAGTATAAACAATTTCTCAGACTTTTAGGTAATATCAGGCTTACTAAAATGGTTTTAGTTAACTAACTCAAAGTGCCCATTATTGGCCAATTTTCATTTTAGTTAGTTATCGTTATTGCAGTAGACTTGTAATTTAGTTATAGTTTAGTTAACTAAAAGTCAAAGTGTCTTACTAAAAGATGTTTTATTTATAGTTAACTAAACAGCACTAATAGAAATGCATGTATAGGATTAGATATAGTGATGTAGATAGATAGTTATGCAACATACCAGCTGTTACATTTGGATTGGAGTACAGAATGTGTTCACAGGAATGAGCTGGTGATTTTGAACTAGTTCCAATACTACTGTATGTTAATAATGGATTACAATTTGATAAAGACTCTTCTTTTAGCAACTGAAAAAA
Source organism: Petrosia ficiformis (assembly GCA_947044365.1). Classification (NCBI taxonomy): domain Eukaryota; kingdom Metazoa; phylum Porifera; class Demospongiae; order Haplosclerida; family Petrosiidae; genus Petrosia; species Petrosia ficiformis. Next base: position 411,577 of record OX345639.1, read on the forward strand.
ATAAAAAATACTCTTGTTAGCTTTTATAGTGATAATGAGTCTTTTAAAACAGTGTTAGTACCTTCTCTATTATTTCTGATAGAGTAGGTAACATGTACACATCACTGGTATCATCTGATATGTAGAATTGCTTTGAGGATGATGGTTCTCCTTTCTTTCCTTTTTCTCCCTATGCAAGAAAGGTTATGATGACTGTAAATGAATGATTGAATCGTTGGAAGAATGAATGAATGATACTGTATATTGTAAAAGTTACATACTCGTGGTCCTGGTTTTCCTGTTGCACCTCGTGGACCCTATGAACAAGAACATGCAAATCAAACTCCATTATTTATAGATTATCTTACCCTTCGACCCACACGTCCCTATAAATAAAGAAAACAATATTAGTTATAGCTCTAATATTTGATTATTTAAACTCACAGGAATCCCTGGAGGTCCTGGAAAGCCAGTGTGTCCAGGTTCCCCTGGAATACCCTATAAATCAATAACATGATAACTCACAACGTTCCATGTTGAAATTATAAATACCTTTTCTCCCTTTTCTCCAACTGGTCCTATCAAACCATGAGATCCATGAAAACCCTGTGAATTATTAAGTACATATTATAATATACATGTACACATACAGCTTACAATTTCTCCTGAATTCCCTTTCACACCTTTGATACCTCTCTCACCTGGCTTACCCTATGACATTGTATAATTATTATTATGTATGTACACACTTATTGTGTGGATATATATATATATATATATATATATATATATATATATATATATATATAGTTATAATTATATAATATATATACCTTATCTCCTGGTTCACCAACAACTCCTTTTTTGCCAATTACACCATTTGGTCCAATCAATCCAACCTCTCCAGTCAAACCTGTTTTACCAGTATCACCTTTTGATCCCTGATGTGTGTATAACATTAATGATTTGATGAATTAATATACATGAACACGCCAACCTTAGCACCATTAAAACCTCGAATTCCTGGGGGTCCTCTTTTCCCACGTATACCCTGACAATAAGCACAGCTGTAAATATAATTATCATGAAGTGTATTATATCTCACAGGTTCTCCAGGCAGTCCTTTTCCTTGATCTCCAGGAGGACCAGGATGCCCCTAAATTAAGTGACAAATTATTTCTATATTATAATATTGGTAACTAACAGGGTATCCTTGTTTTCCTTTTGGTGATGGTCTTCCACTGGGTCCTGGTATTCCCTAAAACATTCATTCCACGTAAGAACACTAACTATAACAAATGCATATTAAAACTTACCATGTCTCCACGATCTCCTTTTGGTCCTGGTAGACCAAGAAGACCAGGTATTCCCTGTATACAGAGAAACTGAAACTAGTAGCAGTATTGTATTACAAGTTTATCATACTTGTGGTCCTAGTTTTCCTGGTTGTCCAGGTCTCCCTATTTCACCGGAATGTCCCTACAATTATTAATAAATTGGAATATTTCTTGCAATAAAGCAATCATACTCTGTTTCCATGTCCTCCAGGAAAGCCAGGTTCTCCCGGTCTGCCATTATAGCCCTAAGAATGGAAATGAGTCTATATTAATATGTCAATCTTAATATCACAGCACTTTTGGTCCTGCTTCTCCTGGATATCCTGGCAAACCTTTACGACCTTTTTCTCCTGGAGGTCCTCTTGCTCCAACTGCACCTTGTGACCCTCTATCACCTGGTTCACCCTGTATATACATACATACATACATACATAGTTTACATACATACATACATACATACATACATACATACATACATACATACATACATACATGCATGCATACATGCATACATACATGCATACATACATACGTACATGCATACATACATACATACATACATAAATTCATACATACATGTGTACATACATATATACATACATACATACATACGTTTTTTCCTTTAGGTCCTATGGTGCCATCATATCCCAAATCTCCTCTTTCACCATTTTGTCCCCATGGACCTTTTATACCAGGTGGTCCTTGCTTTCCACGGTCTCCCTTTAAAATTCAAAGTCTAACTACAGGTTACAAAACCTATTATTTACTCACAGGTTCACCAATAATTCCTGGAGGTCCTTTTTTTCCATTATTACCCGATACACCCTGACAAGGGTAACACCCAGCCGTTAGTCAATGCATAATTATTAAATGTTGTGCATACCTTAGGCCCTGATTCTCCTACATCACCCTTTTCTCCAGGTGGTCCAGTTAAACCCTTTAATTACAGAACTAATTATATTGATTATAACATAAGAAAGCTGATACTTACATCAATACCATGTTGTCCACTGAATCCTTTTTGTCCAATATCACCCTTCCGCCCCTATAGTTATAATGAGATATTAAAACTGATTTAAATCTAACAACATTTTACAAACTATAGTTCCTTTCTCTCCCATGTCTCCTTTATCACCTTTTACACCTTTAGTACCCTAAACGTAGTCACATGACTAAGTCATACCAATGTCATATGACTTGGACATTATCTCACATTAATTGCAGCTATGCCTTTTGGTCCAGGTAGACCAGGATTGCCTCTATGACCTCGTAATCCTTTCTCTCCTCTGTCACCAGACAATCCTTTCCTACCAATTAGTCCCTGAAATCACATATTAATATATGTAACATTGTAAGACCTGTGTCTATTAGACTCTCGTTCTTATTAAGTCATATCTATTGTTAAACTATTGTATTTGTTGTATTGGTCATGTAGTCTAGTTGTTAAAGTTCAGTTTTATATCTCTATATAAGCACCTAAAGCTGTTGATACTTCTTTATCAGAGTAAGAGAACTTAGCTCAACATATTATTATTGAGAAGAAGTGTTACATATATATATTTGATGGTACTCATTAATCGATATAATTATTTGTTTCGTTTTTTGAGAATTTATATATTCATAGTTATTATATTGACCATCCCCCTGGATTAGTGGTCCGTTAATTCACAAGTACAGTATATAGAACTCTCAAGTTAGAGCTAATATTAGGTCCCTTCATAATGATTACACGATTAAGTTATGTCTTGATCAGCATTATAATTATACCAGTCAGAATATTAATTAAACCACTGGCACTGTTTACGATATATATAATATGGTACTATATTATAATACTATGATAGAACCCTACACCTGCCTAGCCTATAGTGTAGTACCATATATACTCTAAATACTATGATAGAACCCTACACCTGCCTAGCCTATAGTGTAGTACCATATATACTCTAAATACTATGATAGAACCCTACACCTGCCTAGCCTATAGTGTAGTACCATATATACTCTAAATACTATGATAGAACCCTACACCTGCCTAGCTTATAGTGTAGTACCATATATACTCTAAATACTATGATAGAACCCTACACCTGCCTAGCTTATAGTGTAGTACCATATATACTCTAAATACTATGATAGAACCCTACACCTGCGTAGCCTATAGTGTAGTACCATATATACTCTAAATACTATGATAGAACCCTACACCTGCCTAGCCTATAGTGTAGTACCATATATACTCTAATTATTTTGTGTTGGCTATGAACGCTTGTTACTAGCTGATTCTGTCACATTCAAAGTTAATTGCATGTTTTTATTGCTTACCTGTTCTCCTTGGTTTCCTTTCTCTCCAGTTGGTCCAAACGCACCTTGAGGCCCTTGAATACCGGTTTTACCTTTAATTCCACTTTCACCTTTGAAACCTTTGGGTCCCTTTAGCGTAACAAAGAGTATTATAGTCATTTTAATACTCAAGCATGAGACATTTATAAATATCAGGATTGAGAATAATATAGGGGATTTAATTTTCATGAACTTTCTTACAAACATTGGTTCTAGACAAACTACTTCTCTTTCAAAAGTCAATGGATGAATATGTACATACCTTAGCTCCTTTATAACCTGGGAATCCTTTGTGTCCACTAAATCCTTTTTCACCCTAAAAACAGGGAAAAAAAAAGAAAAATGAAATTACTGAATCATTTTTATACTTACCATCTGGCCTGGTAGACCAGTAGGTCCCGGGGGGCCTCTTTTTCCTTGGGGTCCCTGAATTAAGTATATATGTGTATGCAGGTACATATGTATGTATATATATAATTATGTATGTGTGTATGTGTATATATGTACTAAGTAGTGATATATACATACATACTTATGTCATGATGAAGCCACCTATCAAAGCTACTGACAGTGCTATAAATGTGCTATGTGCACCATGCTTTGATATGTGCAATGTGTGGTTTTTTGAAGTCATGAAATAGATTTGTTACGTCATGCCCACTCTGCAATATCAGGCTTATAATCACCTCGCCCTCCGGCCTGTGGCCCTCAGGCTCAGTGATTATAAACCTGATATAGCACTCGTGGCATGACATAACATTAACATACATACATATACAATAATAATTATGTTACCTGGATACTATCCTTTCCTCTTATCCCTGGCAAACCAAGTTTACCATCTGGACCCTACAGTATTAAAATAATGAAGTAGCTGATACTATAATAATAATTAATGTATTATTGATGATATCTACCTTACCACCTGGAGCGCCTCTGGCCCCCTCATCTCCTTTAGGACCCTGGAATATTAAAATAACAATGATTTAATTAATAGTTTATGATTATATATTCACTTTTAATCCTGGTATTCCCGCTAAACCTACAGCTCCAGTTGGTCCAGTTTTACCCGCTTCTCCTGGTAAACCATGTTTGCCATTTATACCAGTAGCTCCCTACAGTGCTTATACTAAAATACATATAAACAATAGAATATTTCTTACGATAGGTCCAGGATTTCCAAGGGGTCCTTTTATACCTGGCATACCTTTAGGACCCTTCAAATGATATCTATGAATAAGAATATAATACCATTATTATTTTATCTGACCTTGTTTCCTTTGGGCCCGGGTGCTCCGATGTTTCCATCCATTCCATCAAGACCCTGTGTTAATGGTAATATTATATAGTTAATATGAATTCGCAGACAGAAGGAACATAAATATACACACTGAACACAATCACAAACTGACACACACCACACGCCATCACTTATTGACACATACCAAAGATCCTGGCATTCCTGGATGTCCTGGTTGACCAGGAGGACCAAAATCTCCCTTTATGAATTAAAAATAGTAAATTATATTTATACGTTGTGTGTATTTGCAAAATACTTTTGAACCCCTTATTCCTTTCCTTCCAGCTGGTCCAATTTTTCCTTTAGCACCCTAAGATTATATAAAGATAAGGTATTATATAGGTTTTGAAATGAAGTAAGTATTAAACCTACTGCAATACATTATAGGGTCTCTTAATTATATACATATTACTCACTTTTATTCCCTTGTTTCCTCCAATCCCAGGTGGACCAGGAGGTCCCTAAAGATAAAAGAAAGTACAAGATTGTGGTATCAGTAGATACTCATTGACTACAAACTAATAATAAAAGATAACAATTATACCTTGTTACCAGGCAAACCAGGAGGGCCGGTAATGCCTCTTTGTCCTCTTGGACCCTACAGTAATAAAGATAATAATGCACACTAATGAAAGACTAGCTATGTCTTACTATTTTCCCCACTCTACCATTATAACCTTTATAACCAGCATACCCCTGTAATAGCAATAAAAGGAGACATTGTAAATATATGACGAAAGAATAGCATAACAAAGGACTACATGCCCAAATTTACTTACTTGCCTTGGGTCCTCTGACTCCAGGATGTCCAGGCAGACCGGGATTACCTGTTTCCCCCTATAAAGAAAATAACAGTAACTACTGTTTGGTTTGTATGGATATAAGACTCACTGGTATACCAGGTTTTCCATTACTTCCTGGAGGTCCTTGCTCACCCGGAGGTCCCTATAATTAATTAGATCATATGTAATCTCCTTTTCATATCATCATACCTTTTCTCCTTTTGGTCCTGGTTCTCCTGGAATGCCATCTTCTCCGTTTTCTCCCTGAAAAAAATAAACATTTAAGTACATAAGTAATAATTCTCATTACTTACATCTTCTGCTGGTTGTCCATCAAAACCTGGATATCCCTCAACACCGGGATCTCCCTGCAGTGAGCGAGACAAGCAATATGCATGAAGCAAACTAACAATGTATGATTGATACTACATTAATAATGTCTGTTCACATTCACAATGACCTCAAAATTAGGATGTAATGACTTTATAGTGTATAGTTTAATGCTATAAGACATGGTTATACTGTAACTTAATAATGAAGCAACGAATTGCAATTTGACACAAGAAATATCGGGAAGGATAATATGAAAGTGGTGCAGATAAAAAGATTGTTGGTCAATCCAAACTAAAGTTATGAAGAACCATGTGAATGACCTTTAGCAAATTTTCTAAGATGGTCAGTTACACCCTTTCAGCACTTATACTAGAATAATTTCCAAAAGTCAAGCAACATGATAAAAATAGCTGTAATTATGTAATTAAACTACTTCTAGATTTATATATAAATGTACTTACTCTATCTCCAATGTCACCCTTTTGACCTTGTCTCCCTATAGGACCTTGAATACCCTTCATTGATATAAAAGATCAAAGACACACACAACATTAATGCATGTACTCACCTTTTCACCTTTATTACCTTGGTCTCCAGGAAACCCTTCAAAACCCTAAAAACAATAGTAATGAACAAGCTATAGTTTACCTGCATGCAAATCTATTAATACCTTCGGTCCCGGTGGTCCACGTGGACCCATAGGACCTCTAACTCCTTGGATACCCTGGTTAATGTTTGGATGGATGGATAGATGGATGGATAACATAAAGTTATTTATAACATACCGGTGGTCCAATTAGACCTGGAGGACCTTGTTCTCCTATTGGACCCTGTGGTTTGGATTGATTGACATAACTACAAGTATCTGTGAATCAACATGAAAAAAAAGGACTCACTTCATCTCCTTCTATTCCTTGTTCTCCTGGAATACCTGGCCTACCTGGATCACCCTAATGACATATATATATATTATAGTTTTATTAGTTTATTAAGCATGAATAAGCAGTTGGGTAGGTTCTATTAATACAGCTGCAAATGGAAGCTGCATAAAACATGTGGTGTAACTTAAATAATTAGTGATCAAAGACTATTGCTAATAGAATAATAATCTAATTTTTGTGCATTTATTTCTGAGATTTTATACCAACACAATAAACACTTTGGCGGCCTGAAAGCCTCTTTAGCTAGAATTAATAATAGTGCATTATATTAACACTCACTTCAGGACCGGGAGGTCCATTTTTTCCTTTAGGTCCATCCTCTCCCTATAATAATAAAATAGTCTATCTTTAGTTAGCAAGACATTGGATTTAGTTTGTTATGTGGAGTGTATAATGTTCTAATAATAAATTAAACCCATTTAATGAGCCATTTTTTGTTAACAAAACTAATTAACAAAATTACAATTCTACTGCAATATAAAATTGGAAGCAGATATTATAAATGGCATTTTTAGTTAGCTAATGTAACTATAACTAAAATTATTCATTATTTGGTACTAAACACACTCGCTCTTACTGGTATTCCAATATTACCAACTCCTCCACGTTTCCCCATTTGTCCTGGATATCCCTGTCAACAAGATGTCATTAAAATTAGTTGTATAACTTGAATCAGTAACTGACTTGATGTCCTTTGTGTCCAGGTGGTCCAGTTCGCCCTTGAAGTCCCTTAAAGAAATCAGATGTATGTGAACAATATTATGCAATTACATAAATGCATTATTAATGAATATATATAATTATTCCTGTGGTTCTGAGATGTCTAATTATAATATTTAGTTTGTGCTATAAATCTGGTAAGCTGACCACTTCACTGTATCAACATTATAATAGTACATACCACAATTCCTTTCATCCCTGGATATCCTTTCTGTCCAGGAGGTCCTTTCTTTCCCTAAATAAACAACAAACATAAATAATTATTACTAAAACATTTATATGTACCATAGCGCCTTTTATTCCTCTTTCACCCATTTCACCTCTATGTCCCTAAATAAAAAAAAGACATTAAATATTGACAAGCTATAATTCGTTACTTGTTTCCCATCTGTGCCAGGTTCTCCAAGAGTACCAGGAGGTCCTCCTTGACCCTGCATTACAAAATTAAAGTGAATACTTGTAATGTACATATATTATGTAATAATGTACCCTAGGACCCATAGGCCCTTGTATTCCTTGTTTGCCAGGAGGCCCTACATCTCCCTATTATTAAGGATAAAAGTAAAATGAAGTACCTTAAGCAATTGCACTACTAACCTTGATACCTTTTTGTCCTAAAGCACCTGGCTCGCCATGGTAACCTATTTCTCCTTTACTTCCAACGATTCCTGGGGGACCAGGAGGTCCTTGTAATCCTCTGATTCCCTATAGAATATATTGCATATCAAAAATGATACATGTCAAATAATCTCTTACAGGTTGCCCACGTAGTCCATGTTCACCAGGATATCCCAATTCACCCTGTATACGCATATGTGTGAACAATATTAAATTATTTTATACATTATTACAGTTATTCCTGGTCTTCCTTGAATTCCTTCCTCTCCAATCTCTCCAACTTCTCCAGGAGGTCCAATACAAGGATAATCTGGCCATGCGTATAACACCTAATGGCAATTGTAAACACAAGCCTTAGAAATATAGTGTAGTAATATAGTGATAAGTAACTCACTTGCTTTGTAGATTGACCATCTGCTTCTTCTGAGACTTCAGTCTGTAGCTGTGTAGTAATAAGTGGTTATAGTGATAGTTAAATAGTAAATCAACAGATTAAGTAACAGTTAATACAATAAATGAAACGAATAAACTATGTATGTACGGGGCACATATGTATGTACCTCACATGAGGGTTCCACAAAAGAACAAATGTCAGATATTTCTTGTTTCTCTTCAAGTGGATATATTCTTACATCACATAGTATTCCCTTTTAGGATCAGAAATAAGGAAGATCAAATTTACAATCATTTATCTTCCTACCATCTAGCTATTCATATATCTATATGTATTCTTCATTTATCACCACCATCCATCATTTATCTACCATCCTTTCTTATATCCATTTATTCATCCGTCTGCCCATCTATTCATGTATCCCTCTAATCTATACATCTATGTATACATCATCTATTCATTCATCCATCCACTCGTCTCACCCTATCAGAAACTTCACGAAGATATTTGCTGAAACTCAATTGTAAATGAGCAGTGCTAACATTGTGTAACCAAAGATTAGTATTCCAAACGTAAGGTAGATACTCTCCATTCATACAAGAACTCAGTTCCCCGTTGTTTACATACAATAAAACATGATTACTAGTATAATGAGTGATATTGTTCCAGGGTATGAAGAACATGCTAGGGTATACAAGAGTCACTGTGGAACTCAATATTAGCGTACTTAAGGTATGTGTCTGTGCAGGGGGTAATGTATTTTCTATTGAAAACAGTCTCAATACTGTGTTAATATCAGGTTTGTAAGTGAATCCAATTATAAATTTTGGAGGTAGAGCACGCCTTGTGGTTTGTGTGAAACTTTGTTCCAAGGTATATTTAGAGTAATCGACAATGTTTAGTGTGGGATCTGATAATAAACGTGGAGTTGTTAGGAAGTCGACAAATTGCAGAGTACTTTTGTTTTGTTCTGAAAGTAATTCATCTTCTGCAGAGAGCAAGATTGTGTTGAGAATAAATAATGTATATATATAATTATATATATATATATAATATATATATTATATGGGATTTACAGTTGCAGGGCCAGAAAAGCAAATACGTAATAAATATGCGCATTAGCGCCTTTGTGTTCATGCCCCACAATGCGATTCCACGAATTTCTTCATGTAGTTTAGTTTCGTTTTCTTAGCTCTATAACTTTACAGTCACACTTATCCTTATTAAAATAAATAAATTAATTAATAGTCTATATCTCACCAACATATATCTCAGTTTCGTTAGTAACTGCTGTAGATTGCAACAACAAAGACAACAATAATAAAACAATCAGCTCCCATTTCCACAGCCTATTTCTGTGAATCTGTGTCCAAGACTGCATTGCATTACTCATCATGAAGGCTCAAACACCTTCGCTGTCACCCTGCAAGCCGGCCTGTGGTATAGTGGAGTCTATACTGGAGGGCCTCACATGATACACCCACTATACTTAATATTAAAATTATTATTAATAATGAATTGATAATACAAGTTAATGTACATGGATTATTTCTGCAAACTTTTTGGAATAAGAACTGACTCTGTAGTACAAAATAAAACACACTGAAAAAAAAACTGTGGATCAATTAAATAAGAATGCATACCATTTTTCAGTGCATTCTCTGCTGCAGCCATGCCAGCACTTTGTATACTAGAAAAAAACAACAAATTAACAGCTATAGGTAGAGAGGATGAGTGCGTTTTTACTTTAATCCTATTCCAACAGCCAGCCTTTGACTGCGAAAATAAACAGCAACTAAATATCACAAAAAGGAAATGCATACATAGTAAGTAATAGGTGTTATTATAGAGATAATCACCTGTACATTTTCTATTATGTAATGGTCCTTCAACACTCAAAACTCTGCATAGGAAAATAATGACCAGTCAGTCTGTCTGTCTGTTGCACTTCTATTAGTCAGTTTTTATTGAGTCAGATGTATGTTGAGCTACCTGTAATGTGGAGGTTCTATCTCTTGTCCTTTTTTTTTACAAGTGTATACAAGTGAGTGTTGCAATCTTGATTTCGCATCAAGAAATTTTAACCCTTTTGAATCATCCTGTACACATACAGACAACACTTGATTAATTAATGATCGTAGGAGGTTGTTCACACCTGTCATTTTAGCAGGCTACAGGTAACTTACAAATAATTTTGGAAAAAGACATATTTCACAGAACATCTCAGCATATTCCAGTCCTTTATCAATATACAGGGCGGCTATAAAGGACTCTACAACATCTGCTAAAACTTTCTCTGTTAAATATTTCTCCTAACCAAAATAAAAACAAGATGACAAGTAATACGTATTTCTGAAAACGTAAGTCACCTGGTCATTGTCAAGTACAATGTAATCAGAGAAACCAAGCTCCTGTGATACCTTAGCAAGCTGTTTGTTAATGACTATAGCCATTCGAAGAGCCTTGAAATAAAATTGAAAAGGCATACATTTAAATAGAGTTAATATGGTATAGTTACTGTTAAATGTCCTTCATTGTGACGAGGAAAGGTGGAATAAACATGAATTGATGTTAAATACTGAAGTATGGCGTCTCCTAAGAACTCCATACGTTGATAATGGCCCCTAATATACATATACATGTCATATGTATGATACTTACATATATATAATTATATATAAACACATAGAAGATACCTCTATGTACACACATACACAATTTATACACACATACACACATACATGTATGTATATAATATACGTACATACTTATAAATACTAGACATATTTTTATATACGTACATAAATAGATATGATTAGTGATGCATCTATTTCTATTTCATCTCACATTGTTAAATCTGTATAGCCATATGATGGATGGACAAATGCTCTTGCCAATATTCGAATATGGGTGAAAACCACACCTACTTTTTCCTCCAATGAAATGAATTTCTGTATAATTATAATTTCAACATGAGTACAAATCTTAACTTACAAAATACTTACCTGCAAAATTTCTGATTCTTTAATCATGTGACGATCACCTTTTGGATGCTGTTGCTATGGAAACACATGTACATAAATGAACATCATTACCGGTACATATTAATTAACCTTGAGGAGGTGTGGCATGTAGTTCGTCCATATATCATATAGGTCCTTATAGACAAATACAGGTATAGCATTTTCAGTAACATGTACATATGTATGAATGTTTGGATATTTTAGTATACTATTGTTTTACCTTCTCAGGGAAGAGGAGATTGGCTAGAACTTCCCTGGAGTGCTTTAGTCCTCCATCAAGATATACAGCACCCATTAGAGCCTCAAGTGTGTTAGCTTGTGCATGTGAAAATCCATCTTGTGTTGAGAGTTCAAAACTACAATAGAGAGAAGAGTCATATATTTGTGGCCCTACTCTCTTGATATATGTCCTATGCTTTGTCTTTAATGTTTGTAGAAATTTGCTGATGATATTGACTAACCATTTTGTTGATAGCATATATTTTTCTAACTCTAATCTCTGTGAGAAAGATATGTATATTAATTGATTACAAATGCACACACAGAAACAGACACACACACAGACACACTTTTGCAATGGTGGCTAAGTTCTGGTTACAAATTAGTGCTTTTCTGTATATTACCAGCTGTCCATCGGTATAGTCAGGAAACATGTGATAAAGATGGTCACTGAAAAGATACATACATATATATCTACTGAACCATTCATCCACTCAGGTATTTATCCATCCATCACAACAAAACCTTGTTAGGAATTCGATCACGGCATCACCAAGGAATTCCATTCTTTCGTTATCACTTGGTCTACAATGAATGATGAATGATAAATTAAAATATCATTTTGAAACTTATGTACCCATCACATATCTCTTCTTCTTTCTCTCCCTTCTCATTCACTGCCTGAGAAAGACCTTCAAGACCTGATTTCGGTTTTTTATGAGGAGATCCCTCAATATTAGTTTGGAAACGAGGTTTCAATAATCCACAATGATCAGCTGCAATTAGAAGTGGGTTCGAACGACTTGTGCTCTGTTGTGAGGTGATGTATGATGGGTGTGTCAGAGAGGTCTATAAGCAAGAAGAGAAAATTATGACATTTCTCTCTCAAAGTTATTTGTCTACTAACCTCTAGCAGTGCTCTATTTCTGAAACTATAACCTAGTCTCTCTTCCAAAGGATAAAGAGAAAAGTGGAACATTATATGTTTGAATATAACAGGCAATAACAGAGAACATTGTATCAGATCAGTATAGATCCCTGTGGTCATATAACCATCACATGAAATACTGAGCTTCTCTTCCCTAACGAGGCTATGAGAGCATGAAGAGGAGCATGAAGAGAATGAGGAAGCTTCATCATTGATAAGAGAGAATTTCATACCTTTTACGTTTCATTACTCTCAGTTCATTGCGTAGCTGTTTTAACTTAAAATAGTCCTTTCTCTTCAGCTCTCTGAAAGGTGATAACACATGATAGTCATGTGATTTTCAAGTAAATGAGCTCACCCTTTAATAGCTTGTTGATGCAATGTTATGTACAAAGATGTCTTTTCTTTATATCTGAGAATTCAAGGCATCAATATACAATCAAAAAAATGATGAGAGAACATATATGTACATGTAAGTGTGTACATACATATAAATACATAAACATATACAGCAATATATATAGCCCAAGGTGGCCAGTCTCAAACTTCAGTAAAGATTACTTACATCATATCAGCTGGTTCTTCTTCACTGAACACATAACTAAAATGAACTAATAAGGTCTGACAAAATGGAATAGACAGGCAAACAGATAAATAGATGGATCATCTTTTATACCTCATGTCTTTTAGACCATTCGATCCTATCAATTCTAAATGTTGATGGGTGCTGAAGACAAGAGGAGTAGATAGCGTGACATATCATTATATGGACCTTTTAATATATGCAACAAGTAACATAGTGGTAAATCATTACTATTACCCTTACTATAATTAAATCTCATGTTACTATTTATTAATTGTAAACCGGCCATTAATTCATTTATCTTTGTCTCACCTTTAATTCATAAACCACTAACCCTAAATATATTTAATTATTTTGTTACTATTGTAAACCATTAACCACTAATACATTTACCTTTTTACTATTGTAAACCATTAACCACTAATACATTTACCTTTTTACTATTGTAAACCATCAACCCTGAATATCTTTGTGATATTGATCTTTCTTCTGAGTAAAGTTTAGGAGACTGTGTGTGAAGAATAACAGAAGAGAAATGGGAGAATGAATTGAATGAAAGCTGGCAGCAAGCTCACTCTTATTGTAAGAGGTTTGAAAAAAGATAGAAAAGATTTGAGAACTGATGCCATGGAAATAGATGCATGTTGATTACCTGTATGAGGTAAATACACACACAGACACACAGACACACACACAGACACACACACCATCGTTTTCATGAAATAAAGGAATGAAATACAGATCATTTGAACTGGAGTGAGTCTCTGTATAAAGAAAGGTGACAAAGATGGCGAATTATTTATAGTATAGTTAGGTTATTAGTTGAGTTACTGCTTCACCTTCAAACCAGTCATAAAGTTCTAATAACTGGTTAAACAGGTAATACTGGAATAATATCAGATCTTGTAATACAAAATTCTATACAACGAAAGCATTATAATTATGTAATCTGTATGTATGCATTTATTACTTGAAGTAAATATAAATATAAATATAAATAATATATATAATATAATACACACATACACACGTGCATACATACATACATACATACATACATACATACGAACATACATACATACATACATACGTACATACATACATATATACATATGTACATACGTACATACATACATATTTCATACATACATACACACATACATACATACATACATACATACGTACTTACATAGGTACATACATACATATTACATACATACATACATACATACATACATACATACATGAGGTAATTGTCGAGGTTTCAAACGTATCACGTAATCTTGATTATAGCGTGTAAAATATAAGTGTGGAATCTAGGAGTGAGTGTAGTCTTTTATCGCATCAAATTCAAATTCAAAACTATTATTACTAACATGATTTAAATTATCACTTGAAATTATTAAAAACCCTCTGAATTCATGGGGTTTACCAAAGTGATCATAAACCTTTGTATGTCCATCAAACTACAGAATGAATTTATGTAAGTACAATTATTTAGATGACTGAGTACCTCATAATATATATTTGGTGATATTTCCATTTCATAACAGTAAAATTTTAAGTTGTTTTTTAAAAGGTGAGCATCTGGTTTAGTTTCAGGAACAGTCTATAAATAAATGTATGTGTATGTATGTATGTATGTATGTATGTATGTATGTATGTATGTATGTATGTATGTGTGTACATATGTGTATGTATGTATGTATGTGTATGTATGTATGTATGTATGTATGTATGTATGTATGTATGTATGTATGTATGTATGTATGTATGTATGTATGTATGTATGTATGTATGTATATGTATGTAGTAAGTAATGTATGTACTTACATATTTATATACATAATGTATGTATGTATGTTTATATATGTGAATATTCTCTATCGTAGACGAAACATACTTTATTTTTACAAGTATTATAAAGAATAGAGGGATGTATAATTGTTCTCTCTTTCAATTCATTATCTTGAAGTAGTTGTGTAATAAACTGATCATGTAGTGATACAAGTGACTCAGTTGCTGTAACTTCCATTGGCTATATATACAAATATAATATTAATATAATTTGTCGTCTGCAGAGATGTTGTATAATTTTATGTGCATTGGAATTGAGGATAACGTGAACTGCATTAGCCTTTGTAAGACATACACATATCTCCTTATACATGTATGAATGAATATATTGCATGAAACTTTCTGATGTGTTTAGTTAAACTATTATAAAGTCGTTTTCCAAATTTAGTACAACAGACAGCCAACTTTGCATATGTATCTGTTGCATGGGATAATAACTATTATCACGTTTTGTGTAATTATGTATTATGCGTACAATATGGTGCATGAACACAATGTACTAGCTTTATGAATATTTATGACCTAGTATGAATGTATGTGATCAACTGAAAAGAATCACAGCATCTGCCGACAAAGCCACACCCACAAACGTTCACCAACAATTGTCATGATTGTTCACACAATGACAAGGGCCCCTAGAGTGGTCATACGTTCCAAGAGCCCCTAGAGTGGTCATACGTTCCAAGGGCCCCTAGAGAGGTCATACGTTGCAAGGGCCCCTAGAATGGTCATGCATGGGCTGTTCGCGAGTGTGGTTTTGTCACCAGATGCTATTATTGTTCTTTTCAGTTGATCCCATATATGTATGTGTGTTCAATGAAATGTTAAAATTTACTTCAGTAGTACTCATTTGATAGAATGAAGGTGAGATTTCCTTTTGTGATGGACATGTTAATTGACTCTTTGTCACATGTTTAGTCTTGCTGTTTGTATGATGACACCTATGTACGTATATGCACACACACGCATAAAGATACATGTAATTATGACTTGGATAGTAATATACCTTCCCTCCATTGAGACTAAATCTTAACCCTTAAGTAACAGGCTAACAGTTCTCAAAGGGTTAATTAATAGAGCATTCTTTAAGACCACGACAACAATTTGGAATCTGAGAGGGACGGAAGCCACGTGTAAACAGAAAGTGAAAAGATGGATGGTAATACCTCTAATAGTTACAGGTTACGTGGTAAGTCTAGAAAGTCACATGAGCCGTCACATGATAGCAGAAGCAGTGAAATTAATAACGACAACTCAATTGATGGTAGTGACAGTGCTAAAAAGAAAACATTAAGACCAGGGGAAGTACGTATAACAAGAGCACAGGCAAATAAGAAGAGCAAAGTGGGTGTGGCTACCAAACAAGATACCTCAATGACAAAAAAATTTCATGCAACTGATATACTATCAACTGTGACGCTAAGTGAGGAGGAAGAAGATGATGAGGTGGACATTGAAATGGTTTCTAGTCCTATAAAAATGGACAATACTCCTACTAGAGTTCTCAAGTCTTGTAATGTAAATACCCGAGTCGATATCATATTACCTCTAACACGTGGAGTACTGGTTAAACGAGTAACCCCACGAAAAACAGGAATATCACGTGTATTAGCAGAAGTTGATGATGAGAATAGTGATGCTGGGATTAGTGTTAACATAAAAGAAATAGAGAAAAATAAAAAGGAAGGAGATGAGGAAGAAGATGGGGGAGTGGATGGAGACGAGGAAGAAGAATACGAGGAGGAGGAGAAAGAAGAATGGGAGAAGGAAGAGATTGAGGAAATGGAGGAAGAAAACTTGGAACAGGAGAAAGATGGAGTTGTACAATCTGAAGAAGAAACAAATGGGTCTACATATATTTATCACATGTTCCCTGGACGTAAACAACAAATAAGTATTCTATTGTCACTAATGGGGAAGGTAAGCCACACCCCTTTAACATTGGCCCCTTATATCTTCTAGCTCTGTAGCCTTTAGAGTGGGTCACTCCAGCATTGTATGTGTATGGTCACACAGGTGTGGGTAAAACTTTAGTAATTAAGAACATAATGATAAAATCACAGGTTAGTGGCTTGAATTTATAATAATAATAATAATAATAATAATATTAATAATAATAATAATAATAATAATAATAATAATAATAATAATAATATTAATAATAATAATAATAATAATAATAATAATAATAATATAGGTTCCTCATGCTTATGTTGATATGATTGAATGTTATTCTCCTCGTATCCTTTTTGAGACTATACTTAACCAATTATCAGGTATATACTATGTATGTATATAGTGACAACATATAGTAATATATAATAATAATTTTATATGTATTTATTATAATTTGTGTACATACCAAATTAAACCCTGTACATAATATAATTTCAGTGTACAATATTTGATGTGAATTTTGGCTGGCCATGATAGCCAACCAAAGTGATATTTGATTGGCCATTTTTTAGACATGTGACTACTTGTACAATATGCATACATGTATATATATGTTACAAATTATTAGTGACATTATCATTAAACATAATTTCTAAATTTTACAAAATGATACTAATCAACCCAAAATTTTTAAAATAAAAATTGACCGGTTAAAATGACCGACTACATGCACATTTGAACGGTCATTCTAATTATTCGCTTGGAAAATGCCCGATGGCCTTCTGTAATATTGTACACTGAATTTAGGGCTGAAATAAATACTGCAATATTCGGATATCATTCGTTATTTTGATATTCTAATGTATTTTTACATATTTGATTATTCATTTAATGTTTGCGCATGCGCAGAAACAAAACACATGTAATTATTATGGAAATTAAGTGGCGGCAGAGATGTTTCCTGCTTCTTGTTACTCGTTTCCTAAGCTTGTAGATCAGAGAATGAACAATAATAACACAGAGGTAGCTGTTATAAACATCTTATAGCAAGCATAAATTGAATATTCATTCATTAAGGAAAGCAACTTAGCAAGTATTCGAATACTAAAAGCAGTATTTGTTTCAGCACTAATATAATTTTATATAATATATAATAACACATAATCATCACATATACATAATTATACATCATTGTGACTATTAATATTTGTATGTCTTTTTAAGGTACTCTTCCTAGTTCTTCAAACAGCTATATTGGTTATGTTCGATGTGATAACCTACCACAGTTTATCAGAGAGCTTTGTCAGCTCTCTACTACACAAGAATGGAACGAATCATCTGTGTACATTGTACTGGATCATGCAGAAAGACTTAGAAAAATGGAACCCACATTACTACCAGCCCTTTTAAGGCTGGCTGAACTGGTTAGGGAAACTGATTTATCTCGATCTTTCCATTTATAATACTCTTTCTTACTTGTGTAGTCAAATCTAAATTTGTGTACGATATTTATTAGTCAGTTAGTCTGGGAGAAATATGCTACATCAACTGGATGTTATCAGCCATTAGTCGTATACTTCCCTGAGTACAAAAAAGGTAACATCAAGATGGATGAATGGATGGATGAATGGATAGATGGATGGATGGATGGATGGATGGATGAATGGATGGATGGATGGATGGACGGATGAATGGATGGATGGATGAATAGATGGATGGATGGATGGATGGATGGATGGATGAATGGATGGTTGGATGAATGGATGGATGGATGGATGGATGAATGGATGGATGGATGGATGGATGAATGGATGGATGGATGGATGGATGGATGGATGGATGGATGGATGGATTGATTGATGGATGGATGGATGGACGGATGGATGGATGGATTGATTGATGGATGGATGGATAGATGGATTGATATGATGTTTGGCTATTTCCTTTCTATTAGATGAAGTTCTTGAGATCTTGTCTCTTGATTGTCCATCTGAATATTCTAAAGATTTTTATCATACATTCCTTACTAGTTTGTGGAATGTAATGAATTCAATATCCAGAGATATTAGTGAATTGAGACATATTGTGAGTATAATAGATCATCTATTTAAATCATCAATTCATCTATTCATTGGTTTAGTTATGCATCCATTCATTCTTCTATCCATCCATCCATCCATCCATCCATCTATCCATCCATCTATCCATCCATCCATCCATCCATCTATCTAATCATCCATCTACATCAATCAATCCATCCATCCGTCCATCCATCCATCCATCCATCCATCCATCCATCCATCCATCTATCCATCCATCCATCCATCCATCTATCTAATCATCCATCTACATCAATCAATCCATCCATCCGTCCATCCATCCATCCATCTATCCATCCATCCATCCATCCATCCATCTATCCATCCATCCATCCATCCATCCATCTATCTAATCATCCATCTACATCAATCAATCCATCCATTCATATACCCATCCATCCATCCATTAATTTTGCCATTATGCATTGCAACCTGTCCATTCATTCATCCACTCTTGTTTCATCAGTATTGAGCTACTGAATCAATTCCCTATTCACTAATACACATTACCCTATTATACTATATCAGAGGGATCTACTGTTTCCTATATATTGTGAACCTATCAAATCAGGACAAGGTACATGTTCATAATTATAGTTATATTAATGTATGGAGTAATAGATATATCTAATGTTAAGTACTTGTGGCACAGTATGGTATTTTTAATATTTTCATATAAGCTACTGAGAAAGAGACATGGAAATTATGGCGTCACATAGAACCTTACTATAAAAACATTCTACCGCGATTGTACATACGTGAATCTACAAGGTATGTATGGACAAAGTATAGGTTTATGAATTATTGATTATTCATTCATTTTTGTTTGTTTCACATAGTCTAAACTGGATTAAAGAACATAATAAAGGAGAACGTGTTCTAGTGGCAGCTAAAGATCCTGCTCTCCCTTCTAGCTCCACTGAACACAATCTCCCATATTTTACCAAATATCTAATGATTGCTGCCTACTTGTCATCTTACAATCCTGTAAAAACAGACCGGAAGTTCTTCTCTAAGGTGAGTGAGTTCACTGAGCTGCATGTTTCTATAGTGATGAATTTATAATAAGCTCAATTTCAACTGGTGTCATTCTACTATAGTGTACTTAATTACGTATGGTTAGAGACATTGTCTAGACAAATGAATGATGTGATGAAAGCCTTGTATTTAATGATAGCAGTAGTGATTGCCTTTTCTCTTTGACCTCAGATTAATGAGGCATAGTATGAATACAGTCTTTACCTCACATATATGTATGGTCTACTAAAATGGAAACTATAGCTACAGACTATTCATTGTAAGTATGTCATTGAATGTGTAATTGAATTAGAAAAGTTGTGTTGTGTGTAATATTTTGACACTTGGATTAATGAGGCATACATGCAAGGTATGAAACTCTATTGCAAAGTCAGGAAATTTCAATGCACCATCCTTTATAGACAGGATACGAGAATACGTATATGTGACCCGAATGGCAATAGAATTATACTTAATCTTATGATCAACGGGGGATTTGCTGGCATGTGACCTTCAACTTAGTAACGAGATTTTACCATATTAAGTACCTATACATGTATTATCTGAGAGGTGGTTAACTCATCTGAGTGGTGGTTACTCCCAACCAGTGCCGACCGTGTGGGCAGAACACTGAATATGAAATACAATTATTTTAGTGTTGTACCTGACTACCTATGCCTCTACAACCTATACACAATGTTTTCCTCAGATATTAAGGGTGCATCAGTGGTACATGACATTTGGTCAACAATCAGTGTTATAAAACTGTGTTTTTCAGCATAAGGTTGAAGGTGAAGGTTGGTGAAACAAGCCTAACATTCTTGGAAGAACATACCCTGACTCCACCCCCCATGAGCAGTGTGCTTTGCATGATCAATTCTTTCCCCTCCCAAACCAAAAACCCTGTATGAAACTCTAACTATACTAGTATAGGTGCACACCTATACCCTTTCTACTGTGACAATACACACAATATGTCACAATGTATGTATTCCACACCTATACTCTTTCTACACACACAATGTACGTCTTATGTTTCACTACACTGCTTTGAACTACATAATTCCACACCTATACCCTTTCTACTATGACGACACACACACACCCAATGTATGTCTTATGTTTCATTACTATAACCTATTACTATACGATTCCACACCTGCACCCTTCTACTTTTATGACATTCCTATTTTAACAGACTGTACAAGATAAAAACATTTAGGGCTAGGTATGTAAGTATGTAGTTAGAATTATAGTAATGATACACAGACATACATTATGTGTATCATATCACAGTAGAAAGGGTATAGGTATGTAAGTATGTAGTTTGATTTATAGTAATGAAACACAGACATACATTGTGTGTATCATATCACAGTATATAGTGGCAGACATCATAACTGGTACATGTAGGTGTAATAGTGTTAACTATAATATTATATTGTTTAGAGTCATTACCAATGATTATTAGAGATTACTAAGCAATCATAGGGATACATTCGTTCTCGTTACAAGTAGTGTATTAGTATCTATACAACTATACACATTATTGAATTACAATTTGTGTATGTGTGCATGTATATCTATTGTACTGTGTGTATTATACATGTATGTGTGTATTGTACTATTATATAAATGGTGGGTGTTGTATATGTTATAGTATCTGACGATTCCCTCTGTGAATGTGATGTGTACCCACTCATAGCTTCATCCTACCTTTTTATAATAATAAACCATAATTTAATTATTAAATATTAATCTTCTATTTGCTAAATGATTTATAGAATAGATTAATCTTCCATAAAACCACATATTGATATACTGCATGCCTATATGAATCAGCTCTTCCGATAACAGGAGCAATGTGAGGAGGAGGAGGAAGTAGTCAAAACAAGACAATTACATCACAGTTACATTTCTCACACTTGAATTCCCTTTTAAATATTCATATCAGGGCATAGATTTATATAGTGCTTGTAATATTATTTATTAACGCCTGACTTGTAATTTGCGTATATAGTCCCCATGTCTATATACAGCTGTTAGTAGCATCTGTTATTTATGTCCAATCAATGTGTGTGGGTGTATAATGAAGAGTTATTTTATATCATTGACGTTGTTTTGGTTTCACTAGATTATGTTACATAACAGTTAAGGAAGACTGGATATAATTATAAATCTGTGCATGTCTCAACCACATCAATACTATTAGGAATTTGTTTTATTCCAATAGTCTAACTACTGTCTCTTTCTTTTGCTCTGTTGTAACTGTTCTTATACTTTGACACTTAGTTACCTTACTAAGTATTCCTGTTATATATGATTGTTTATTATGTTAAGATGGATCACATTTCTGAAATGCAAAAACCATACTTTGTTCATATAGTCGTTTGTTTTCCCTTTTGTCTTATCATCTATTTAACTTTAGCATTGATTTTAGCTAAGAGAATCGTGTTGCTTTCTTAATGTTGGTTATTTGTAGTTAATTGTGAAGTGTGAACTATCTTGATCACATGACTACTTTATAATTACATAGAGCATGTGTGCATGAAGGGAGGATGATTGTTCGGAACACAACATTCACTAGCTGTTACTAATTGGGGCTTGTTCATGCTTGCCTCATCATTACCTTCTGAATGTTAACTAATACCTCACTATATATGCATTTAATTATTCACTACCTGTACGTGAATGTATGTGTTGTTTCTGGGGCAACCATTTCATTTACTCCACATATTTTAGTGATATAACAGATACAAGTTATATAGTCATATTACAGTTTTAATATAGTGCAGTATGATTCATGCATTATGTAACAAAATGTACATCATCGACATTGTACATTACCGTTCATGTCTTTATTAGGGCAAGTCAGTGAAGGGCAAGTCAAAAGTTGTTCGACATCACAAAGAGGAGGTATAGTTTGATATTCATGGTATGTCAATATTTATTTCTATCCTCTTAGCTGAAACGTCAGTTGATTGGTCCTAGACCATTCTCTTTAGAGAGAATGATGACAATATTTCATAGTATAACTGAAGAAGATGTGATACCAACAGCATGTCTCTATTCTCAAGTATGATTATCACACACACACACACACACACATACACACACACACACATACACATACACACACACACACACACACACACACACACATACACACACACACACACACACACATACAGATGCCACATAACCTGTCTACTCGATATAATTATGCTAAAATATGAACGTGTGTAATAATAAACACAAATAGTCATGTATGTTTCAGTATTATTACATGTACACATTTACATTAAGTTTCTATACTATGATAAAATCTACACTTTAATAACATGATAGTCAACTGTACTTCTAAATAGGTACTACTTTGTACTGTAATGTATGAATCCCTATACATTTGTATGTGATAGCATAGTACTGAGGTGTCACTGTGTAGTACATGTACAAACATGTACATTCGAAATACATTGTACTTCAATCACAAAGTACACTGTAGTCAATGGAAGTACAGTGATAGTATGTAAACTTAATAATGTCAGGTACTGTACATTATTATGTCTATAGTTATTTATGTTTGTATTCTGTCTGGTAAACGTGTGTGTGTTATGATTTATGTAAGTATGTTGGTAACTCAGTATAATTATATATATAATTAATATACTGTATCTGTGTGCATGTAAGCTCTGGACAGTTTATGATACATTACATCCCTTACCTCATTATGAAAATGATTTCATCAATAACACACTATAATTACTTATCTCAATAATGTACTTCACATTCTGAATAAACAGTGTGTGTGTGTGTGTGTGTCATGAATAGTCGTCATTGATAATGATACAGGAAACATTTCTGCATACATTCACTTGTGATATGTATTTGTAGTGAATGTGGGTGTTTGTTTATTTAATTATATATGGATATACTCTTATTCATTATAGATTCGGTATGTAATACGTAATCCATGTATTATAATTAAATTCATCAATATACATGTACACAATCAATAATATATTTTTTATATAGATGTTTTGTGTGCGTGTGTGTGTGTGTCATGAATAGTCATTAATAACAACACAGGAAACATTTCTGCATGCGTTCACTTGTATTATGAAATCATATTTTTCTGGTGAATTGCGAGTGTTTGTATAATTATATATGATACACTATTATTCACGGTATGTATTACATAATCCATGTCTTATAATTAAATTTATCAATATACATGTACACAATCAATAATATATTTTTTATATAGATGTTTTGTGTGCGTGTGTGTGTGTGTCATGAATAGTCGTTGATAACAATACAGGAAACATTTCTGCGTGCGTTCACTCGTATTATGAAATCATATTTTTCTGGTGAATTGCGATTGTTTGTATAATTATATATGATATACTATATATATATGGATATACTCTTATTCATTATAGATTCGGTATGTAATACGTAATCCATGTATTATAATTAAATTCATCAATATACATGTACACAATCAATAATATATTTTTTATATAGATATTTTGTGTGCGTGTGTGTGTGTGTCATGAATAGTCATTGATAACAATACAGGAAACATTTCTGCATACATTCACTCGTATTATGAAATCATATTTTTCTGGTGAATTGCGATTGTTTGTATAATTATATATGATATACTATATATATATGGATATACTATTATTCATTATAGATTCGGTATGTAATACGTAATCCATGTATTATAATTAAATTCGTCATTATACATTTACATAATCAATAATGTATTATGTGTGTGTGTGTGTGTGTGTGTGTGTGTTATAATTTGTGAATGTGTCATGTATTGTTATTGTTAACGACACAAAGAAATATTTCATTATATGCATACTTTCACATGCATTATACTAATCATTATGTTTCTGGTGAATGCGGGTGATAAATGTGAATACTATTATCATAGATCCAGTATGTATGATATAATATGTGTCTGTTATAATTAAATTTGTCAATGAATATACATAATTTATCACTAGTTTACTAGCTACTAATGCCACAACATATATTTGTCAGATAGTAAATTTATGTATATATGTATGTCACTATGAATATGAAAAGTGGTATAATAATAAATGTATATATCCAGTGCTGCATACAGAAAATGAAGCTGGGGGGGAGGGCAATATGAGACTTTTGAGAACGTAGGGGGGGGGGGCAACGATGTTACCATGTGCCGTAAGCACATATTGGCAAACTAAGGGACTTTGTGTGACATTTTGGGAAACACTTGTGTATTTTTCTGTAACAGTTGAAATTTCTGGCCATGTATTTCCTGATTAACTACTCTAGAGTCATTCTGTATGACGAAAACTACAGCAATGTCAGCACACAGTTCAGTATTGCACCATTTAACACTTAGACTATACAGATATAACATGAAAGAGATCAAAATCAGTAATCATTAATGATTTTGCTTCAAAAAATCTCACATGTAATACAATGTAACATGTAGTATTTACTTTTACGTCACACTCATGAAAGTCTAGGGGGGCAGGAGCTCCCCTAGGGGGGGCGAATGACCGCCCCCCCCCCCCCCCCCCCAAATGCAGCCCTGATATCTACAAGTATGTATGTATTCTATGTATCTATGTGTATGTTTGTATGTAATCTATAATTCTTGATAACAAATGTGGTAATACATAGGGACACAGTATAATTAAATGTCTATTTGCTAAAATACAATAATAGGTTAGTTTAGTGACTACAAAACATATTTTATAAGAATGTGTTTCTGAAAGAATTTGGACATAGGGTTAATTAACCTTTATCATTCCTTTTGATCTCTGTACTGTGACTATCATGAATGACTAAATCTTACCAGCTGTCTTTAAAGAGAAGATTAGATTGCAACAACATTCTAGTCATGCCGATGTATAGTATGATCATGTACATGAGTTATGACAGGTGTGATTGTATAATATCAATTAGTCACTTTTATTAGTAGAGTTGTAGTAGTTGGTTTGTATGTGTCTGTGTGTCTATCTGCTGCTGTTTGTTGAACAGCTACGACATCAAGTTTGGATATATAGCTCTTATTTCTGCATGTGCACAAGAACAAATGTCGGCTATGTTTTTGAAGTCACTAGACATCTGGAAAGAATGAAACTCACTCAATAGTTTCTTAGTTTTGGTTACTTCAGATATTATATGTGCAGATAAATAATAACCTTTTCTTTTTCTTCTTGTTTCAAGCAAACTCATAATTCACTTGAGATACAGTTTCACAGCCCACACACTACCGACCAATTTGCTCATTAATTAAATTGCATTTGAAATTTTGAATCTTATTTGGCTCGCAATATACTCTGGTTTCTCCTGTAGGCGAGGGTTCTACACTTCAGTGCTTTTCAGATTGTAGTAATATGCTTAAATATAATAGTTCTTTGTGTTAAAATAATATCCTTAGAGAGTAGTCTCGCATAGCCAGACCCAACCTACTACGAAGGAAGTATTTGTCTACCCACTGTACTAGCATTCATCAAGAGTGTCAAGTACCTGGCAAATTGGTAATTGAATTCATGACTGTAGTAATGATATTCATATAGCTGGCTTACTGGGAAAGTACAGTTATGAATATACTTATTTTGATTATTACTGGTTTGTCACCTACTAAAATAGCCAAAAATCTGGCTATCTCTTGACGAACACCAGTATAGTTGGTTGAACAGACATTTCCTTCATAGTAGGTTAGGTCTGGCTACATGAGACTGTTTAGAGAGAACAATGAATGATAACTAATAGTTACCAACTAATGAATTATATTATACATATAGTTATTAGTAATACCCGCTACATGTTGTTACAATGCTGTATCTCAATATTATCATTGTTAGTTCACTTTCATTGCACTTC
Source organism: Petrosia ficiformis (assembly GCA_947044365.1). Lineage (NCBI taxonomy): Eukaryota > Metazoa > Porifera > Demospongiae > Haplosclerida > Petrosiidae > Petrosia > Petrosia ficiformis. Next base: position 438,843 of record OX345639.1, read on the forward strand.
ATATATTAAACACTTTGTTACAAAACTCATTAAACAGTTACATGTACATGTAACACAATATACTAAAGGTCATTCAAGTTTATCATGACCTCAGAAACATGCTCATAACTTAATTATCCTTCCAATTCATAATACAGAATCAGTATCACTGATCATTAAGTTGAACGTTTTTATGGCATCAAGGTTAATGTGATTACCTTTAGTATATACATGTACATGTACATGTATATTATACTAAAGGTAAAGGTTAATGTGATTACCTTTAGTATATACATGTACATGTACATGTATATTATACTAAAGGTAAAGGCTAATGTGATTACCTTTAGTATATACATGTACATGTACATGTATATTATACTAAAGGTAAAGGTTAATGTGATTACCTTTAGTATATACATGTACATGTACTCCATGCATTTTATATTGCTACCTACCTGTATCTATACTTTAGCACTGGTATCAATTATCTTATAAAATATGTATTTAGACAAGACATTAAAATCAAGAACATTTTTTACATTCACTTGCTATTAGTGTAATTATACTGGTAGCTTTCATAATTAAATAAAATACTATTGTCATAACTGAAGGGCCTCATTTTCAATACTTCTCCATGATAAATGTTTTTTTTTTTTTTGTAACAACACGAGCGACTGAAGGTCTGTTATCTTTTTTGCAATCTTCATAGCATACCCACATGCTGTTTGAGCCAATAAGACGTGTTCAGACTAGCCTACACAATATTTTCTTTTGTTGAGTGACATTTAATACATGAAATTTTATAACGTCACTAACGTGTGTGTCTGCATATCATATTTCAACGTGTACACAATAATTATATTTTATTACTCAACTATCCCAAGGGAAAATAATCAGACTAACAGCTGGTTGGAATATTAACAAAAAGTACGAGATGCAAAATCATACTAGTATATATTGATAACAAGTAATAAAATATTATAATAATTATGATTCATAAAGATATTGTTTTTTCACTTTTAGCTGACAAAGTACATAAAATTGGAAGGGTGTGGTATATCGTTTTGTTCGTCAGTTTGTATATTAGTGAAAAACCAAAACAACATATATAGTATACTAATTGATATATATCTGTTACTGGTGCAGCTGACATTAGATATAATGTACTATTCTCACTTTAATATTATGATACTAATTGATATATACATATATAGTATACTAATTGATATATATCTGTTACTGGTGCAGCTGACATTAGATATAATGTACTATTCTCACTTTAATATTATGATACTAATTGATATATACATATATAGTATACTAATTGATATATATCTGTTACTGGTGCAGCTGACATTAGATATAATGTACTATTCTCACTTTAATATTATGATACTAATTGATATATACATATATAGTATATATACTAATTGATATATATCTGTTACTGGTGCAGCTGACATTGGATATAATTTCACTCTAGTATTGTGATATATACATATATAGTATATTAAATGTCATTATAACTGTTACTGGTACAGCTGATATTGTGATACATATTGTCTTATTAGAATATACTGATTACTGAGATCATTAGTAACCCAGTCACCCTCAAACTCAGGTTTTTTCTTAACAGGCTATTTACTCTGTCTGTGCGTGTATGTGTCTGTGTGGGGTGTGCGTGTGAGTGTTTGTTGTGTGGGACGAAAGTATAGTTGTGCTGGAATTCTTTTTCATAATGAAGACAACAATTTTCCCATACATTTATTTATTTGTTTATATATCTAATTACATATACTAAGATGCTCACCATTCCATATTCAATGGGTACAGAGTACTAAAATATGTATGTCTATTTTTCCTGTGTAAGTCATAATACCACGTGTATTAATATAAACATAGGTATAGCCCTTATGCTATAAATAACACATAATGATTGTTTTATTTGCATTCCACAATGATATATAATTATAGTTAGTCTTACTCAAGTACAACACAGTGTACATACAAATGAATAATTTTATTTTTTGTTTCTACTCCCACTATTTCCAGGAATTACATATATATATATATATATATATATATACATACATATATAATCATATACATATATATATATATATATATATGTATATGTGGGGGGGGGAGATTGTACAGGAAGTGTAGTAATGTTGTTCATCATCTCCAGCATAGTCTACATTCATACATACACAAATACTACATACATTATAAGTTAAAGATCTTGTCTCTGTGATCAGGATTCATAATAAAGCTATATAATTTGGTTACTCTCTGATCAGAAAAAAACTTTATGAAAAGTCAAACGTTTCGACAGTTACTTACTGTCTTCTTCAGTGTACAACAGACAAAACAAGTGTATATAGAGAAAAAAAGTATCCCTATGATTGCTTTATGGTGTCCAGCATTCAGTAATCATGGCTGACTTTATCATTCCTGAAACACCCCGGGAATGATGTAACTTCCTTAACTACGTATACAATGCATGCGTAGGTGACACAAGAATATAAATATATATATATATATATATAGTTTGAACCCGTGGGAAAGCAATCATAGGGATGGCCCTACGGGCCATAAAAAAATTCAACAAGTGTATCATGTGACAGGTGTAATTCATTATTGATTAGTGTAAATGAGGTAGGCCTGACAAGTCTGAAGTGTTGATGAATGTTAATGTCAGATTGATATATTAATTGATATGTAATTAATTATAGCATTCTGTATAATATAATAATTGATAACTATTAATATAATTATGAGTTTTATATCATAATAAATATAGTACACTGGTAGTCTAAGAGATATTATATGTCAAAATAGGTTTACAAACTGAAGACAATAATTGTTTTATTACTAATATCACAGTTATTATAATCTTATTTATTATTAGACATGAGATCACTTAGTATATACCAAATATAAGAATACTGGAAGTCCCGGAGACATTATATGTTATTACAGACAGTGATTTACTGTCTAATATATACAACACTCATTATAATAAAATAATTGTTATGATAATAATTATTATTATCAATATAAACATGAGATTGGTAGTCTGGGAGACAATATACGTCAATAGAGACACCTTTACTGATAAAGTACTATAATATATATAACGTAATGAAATAATTGTTATGATAACATTTCAGATTAATACAATTATGATCATACTAGGTATTGTTTGTCTGTTATATAATATTATGTCATTAGAGACACACTATACTATAAGTATGTAACAATGATCAATTATGAGTATTAAGTCATGATGTCAACAGTGAATAATTTGTTTAGTAATGTTTAATGAAAATTCTTTTAGCATTATAGTTGTAATAATTATATTACATCTGTCTTAACTCATGAGAATTATATGGCAGGAATGATGTGTGAAAATAATTTGTTTACTTGGAAAAACAAAACACTTGAAATATTACTTCACTCTTATTGGTAAAAATTATTGATATTGAATTCTCTCTAATAGATTTCAACGTTAGTATCACTTCATCTCCTAGCTAAAGTGAGCTCAGGAGATGTACTGGATGTTGTGAAATACAAGGTATACATATAATATTACCAGATAACACACCAAGTATAGCGTAGTTGTATGCATATAATATTATAAGTTTATAATACTGACTTGGAATGATATTATTATTGATGATATACTTCTTGTTTTCATTCTTCGACTTAAATATAAATTGTATAAGTCTTAATTAAGATTAATTTTGACAAAAGTGCAAATTCCATTACATTTAAACAAATATTTCAAGTATATTGATACATATACTGATAGTCCCATACCACCACTCCCCTGTTGTTAGTAATTATAGTATTATGACAATCATGAGATGCCTTAAATTATTTCCCACTCTGATACTTATATAATCTAATATAAAGCTATTAACAACATATTATAGATCACAGAATTAATTCTATAAAGACAACAAATTAGATTATTTCTAAAGATGTTATTTAATCTTTATTGATGACACCTTTCTTTGTTTTAGTGCTTGGTGACTTTTGAAGTAATCAGAGAGATTTCAAAGTATGTGTCTTAAAACAAAAATAAATTACCTCATTCTTTTTAATTCTTTACAGGAGTATCAACTTTGAAATTGTGCGATATTTGTATGATTATAGTCATTAATTAATTTTCTTTGTAAACTGCATTATTGAAAATACAATCCGTAATTAGTGGGCGTGGTCAACGATACGCAAGCGCTTGCCGGCCTATAAAATAAGCGCGTCAGTCCATGGTTTGGCAGTACCAGTAAGTGAGAAATAACTCTACTAGTAGAAAGATAGATATAAACACTGCAATCAACAAAAATGTTATCTACTTTATTCCAAGGACAAGATGGTTCTATCAGAAGACGGGCTGCCAGCATGAAGCAATTTAGAAATGTTGGGACAGTTGAACATCAACTTTCCATAAAGAAGAGCGCAACTTTAAGCAAGAGGAACTCTGTAGAGAGTGATCATCATTCATCACTGCTGAATTTATTCTTCGACAAGAGACGCAGTAGCACAGTACCTGACGATCCAGAGCTAGCAATGGCACTTCTAGACAGCAAAATTGCAAAGATACGTGGAGATCTAGAAGCAATGAAGATGGAAGACAGAACGATAGGACAAAGAGTTGCTAATGTTACAGCAGCAGTTAACAAAGCAGCCAGCAAACAGATTTCTCCCAGCAACAGTTTGGAAAGTATAAAAGAAAGTGAAGCTCCTGATTCACATCTTGGATCAACTACATCTCTACCTCTGTGTGACTCCAAGAGAGATTCCGGTTTCATTTATGATCCTGCTTTCGAAATGATTGATCCTCAGAAATATTGTGTTCCCAACAACCTTGTGTTTACTGAAACTACAAAAAAAGCATACAGCACATCAGATTTAAACTTCATCAAGAATGACTTCCATGGCGATAATGGTGATCATTTAAAAGCAAGATCTACCGATCGTTTATCGTGTTATTCAGATTCGGCTCTCCTTGCTTATCGTACTCCAAACTTTTAATAGAAATAAAACCTCTTCACGTGTATTGTGTATCATGTCATTGATACTATAGTATCTCGGCCATGCACAGGGCAGCAAGCCCTCCTAATAGAACTACCCAAACGGAGAGCAATGTTGTATATCAAATTGGCTGAACTATAATATGTTTTATATACTATAGTTAATTACAAATGGCTTTATGTTTTTGTTAAGTTGCTATTCAAATCACAAGTATACTATTACACCTGTATATACAATTGTGTCACTTCACTGTCTTTTCTGTTTTTAAAGTTCAACATGTTACTTATTGTGTTCTTGTATTATAATGTTTGTAGAACTCTCATTTGAGTATAAAGATCAAATTATTACAAACGTCAATTCTGTGAATCAAAATAACAATATTATTATATTGGGATCAAATCTAATGGTTTGAGGACATTAATTACCTTTCTATTATCATAACTAGATTATATCGGGAGCCTTCTTCGCAATTTATTATTATACTTAGCATAGCAAGCGATAATTACACTATAAGTATATATCTTTTCAGTTATAGTGTAATGATCTCTTGTTAATTATCATAGAGATATTGCTGTTATTATAAGTCATTTCTTGTGTTAATTTGTAAACTCAGGTCCACTGTTATGTAATGTTATATAACATATAAACATTAAATAATTATAATACTATATTTAATAATTCACATCATTATACATCTATTATGTAACATTATATTAGGTTTAAAATCATTTACTATCTATAATTATACTGTTTATTTATGCCAGTTGTAATGTATTGGTATACATGTATTAATATTTATATGGTATTTACTGTACGTACAAAAATGCCATATTATATTACCCTACAGCAATACCAGTGCATAAATTATGTCTGCTATGTCTAGATTTGTGATATGGATGGCTGGTTTTGTGTATATAGAATTGATATTCAATTATTATCAAAAAAAACAAAGACTATATCATGTACTGGTTCATTATCTTCTTTCCATGAGGTTGTCTTATTTATTTAGAATGTTTATTTTCAATATACTAATTCCATGAATTTGTGTCTGTAATGACTTTGTGTAGTTGAAATTAAATTCCTTTATTACACAATCTTATATATTATGACTTTGCTTGGTTAAGCTCCTCACTCCATATGAGCTTGCGTCTATTTATCTATTATGACTTTACTTGAATAAGCCCCTCACTCCATATGAGCTTGCGTCTATTTATCTATTATGACTTTGCTTGAATAAGCCCCTCACTCCATATGAGCTTGCATCTATTTATCTATTATGACTTTGCTTGAATAAGCCCCTCACTCCATATGAGCTTGCGTCTATTTATCTATTATGACTTTACTTGAATAAGCCCCTCACTCCATATGAGCTTGCGTCTATTTATCTATTATGACTTTGCTTGAATAAGCCCCTCACTCCATATGAGCTTGCATCTATTTATCTATTATGACTTTGCTTGAATAAGCCCCTCACTCCATATGAGCTTGCGTCTATTTATCTATTATGACTTTACTTGAATAAGCCCCTCACTCCATATGAGCTTGCGTCTATTTATCTATTATGACTTTGCTTGGTTAAGTTCTCACTCAATTTGAGCTTGCGTCTATTTATCTATTATGACTTTGCTTGGTTAAGCTCCTCACTCCATATGTTTTCCATCATAATTATTATCATCATACATGCTTTCACTTTTTAATTAGTGACTTAACTCAATTATAAAATGCCTTTGAATAACCTTCTTTGGGTTTGTAAATTGATTTTGAAATCATTGGATGGCAACTAATTAATACTTATTAATAAACATTAGTGAGTTTTAGCCAGAAGTACTAGCCAAAAAAGTTCTTGTATGTTATCATTATTTGGTTATGTATGTATATATATGTGTATGTGGGTAGATGTATGATTATGTGTGTCTATGTATGTATGTATGTATTTATATATATGTGTGTCTGACTGTCTGTCTGTGTATACGTATATGTGTATGTATGTAACTATGTATGTATGTATGTACGTATGTATCTATGTGTTTATCTGTGTGTGTATGTATGCATGTATGTATGTATGTATGTATGTGTGTTAGTATGTGCATATGTGTGTATATATGTATACATGTATATGTATGTACATTTGTACATATATATGCATTATATACATACATACATGCACGTATGTATATATTTATATATGTATGTATGTATGTATATATGTATGTATGTATATATGTATGTATGTATGCACGTATGTATATATTTATATATGTATGTATGTATGTATATATGTATGTATGTATATATGTATGTATGTATGTATGTATGTATGTATATATGTATGTATGTATGTATATATGTATGTATGTATATATGTATGTATGTATGTATGTATGTATGTATATATGTATGTATGTATGTATGTATGTATGTATATATGTATGTATGTATATATGTATGTATGTATATATGTATGTATGTATGTATGTATGTATGTATGTATGTATGTATATATGTATGTATGTGTTATACCATTCAATTCATAACAATCTCACGTATATGTTGTTTATATATTTATTTATGTCCATGGATGACCTTTAGAGTTTAAGACTAAATAAAGTAGTGTTTTTTAATACAGTAATTCAGAACATGGCTCTACTCCAATAAAATGTATTATGATATATACTTAATGATGTGGTACAAAATCTTATGACATTATGACTATATATACACTTGTCCCATAAGGCAGAATAAACATTAATAATTTTATCAATTTTAGGTAATGTAATTATATAGGTTATGTAATATTCCTATCTCATGTAACATGTGTACATGTAAAATAACTATTGCATGCACTCACTGGTTGCCATTTACACAGTATCCTAGTACAGTGCAATAGTTTACTATAGAATGTTTTTCTGTATTTCCTATATTGCCATATATAGTAAAACTATCATAAGGTTAAAAGGTTCATGTTATGTTTCACTGGAATTGGAATACGATAACCAAGACAACAGAACAATAAAGCCAGGATTGGTGACTACAGGAAACACAAAACTGAAGTTAAAATTACAACAACAAAATCTATTTCCTTTTATAATAGTCCCTGTAGAAAAGTCACTTTCTGTTTTGACTATGTGTATGGATGAATATATGAATATGTTTATACTCATTAACAACACATGTTGTAGTTGTAATCCATTTCAAGTTGTTAAATAAACTAACCTGTTAAACCATACAATATATATAACACAATATATGGAGAAAAAAGTATCCCTATGATTGCTTCGTGGCGTGTAGAATTTGAGTGAGTTCTAATACCTACCACGCCTATTAATTGCCCGAGCCCCTGGAATAATTCAACATCCTTAACTATGTATACAATGCATATTCACACAAGTGACACAAACATATATATATATATATATATATGAACAAACATCAGACCCATGGTAAAGCAATCATAGGGATGGCCCTAAAGGCCATAATTACAAAGTATAATAATTATATAGAAAAAACTGTTGATTACAAATTGAAGGACAAGTTAGGATATCAAAATTCTGGGAACAAAATCACAGAATTGTATCTTAGTAACAAAACTAAACTCTTTGATATGATATATAGCTACTTTTATATTTTTGTATTTAC
>OX345639.1:452500-475000 GCA_947044365.1 Petrosia ficiformis
TACCTGAAATGTAATTTTATAATTATTAGAGGGTGTCAGTCAACCTTATTAATCTGAGGTTAACAACATTGTTTGTTTATACTGTACACAAGATTTAGGATATGTATGTACACATACATACACATTCAACTTTATAGATGTCTATAGTCTCTGCACTCTGACATATTATAATTATGCATATACCTAAAATATCATTTTATAAAATATCATTTTATAATTATTAGAGGATGTCAGTGAACCTTATTAACCTGAGGTTAAAAAAACATACTCAAATGTAGTATATAGTCATTGCTCTACTGATCTTGCCTCACATGAAAATAAATGCTAAATTCTACGAATAAGGCTGAAAGAGGAAAGTGAAAAAATGCTGGTAGTCACTGGGAATTGAACCCAGTGCTACTGACTTTAGCCACCAGTGCTCTCACAACAGAGCTACAACAACCAGACAACAATCAGCACTCACAATCCTCTATGTACTGTATGAGTAGTACTGACTGCTTCAGTTGCACACTAGGCAGCCACTATGTATGTAGTATGTAGTACTAGCAATCATTATTTATGTTTATTAATTAATCTATTATGATCATTAATTATTACTAATGTTAATATCATAATAACAATAACATTAATAGTAATAATAATATCAATACAAAGTATGATACTGAAATACATAAAATTATATAAAATGTCAGGATTGAGATAAGAATATGAATAAATGTTAAGATTAAATAAATACTATACTATACATTTCATGTAATTTATTTGAAACACTTAGTCACGAGAAACTATTTCTTAAAATTTTGTAAGAAAAGATGTTTTTGTGACTAATGTTTAGACATTGAAAGATATAGCAGTTATCAAGATATATAATATCATCTTCTCAAGCCTTTCAACTGAGTTATGTTTAGAAAACCAGTGTTTAACTATTATATAATTATAACTATAGAGATATATAGGTTATTTTACCATGACCCTGAGGTTCTGAAAGAACAACCTTCAAGCCAGGGTAGCATAGTTTTTTGCATGACACAAAGGAAGATTGATATTTGATTACCGGGGGTATTTAACAATTTAAAAATTATGAGGCACTAAGTTACCTAATTTGTTTCAGTTATTACAGTAGAGACAAGAGTTACTGATATGTAATGTCTTGTTCATACAGAATCGATGTTCACAATACAATAGATAATGCAAACATGGGAAGCATTAACTGTGAGTTCCACAAATTTATAACCAAAAGGTTTTTGAAAAAGGGTATATAGTTTCTTGATGTAACCATTGCTATAAATAGAAACAATCATTCTATAAATGAAAAAAAACTGCACTTAACCCTAATAATAATAAACCTTAGAATAATTTTACGTAATCCCAATGACACAATCCAGCTGGCGGTTACATAAAAAAACAGCTTTATTAATATTGTTAGCTTCTTCCACATAATTTGAAGTTTGCTAGTGGATCGTTTGAGCCTTCGATATTCTTAGTTATTCCAGCAAACAATAGACATACAAAATGATTACTATACCCTTCTGTCTGCATATTTCAAATCATTTATCTTTTTTTTACTTCATCTGTGCAAATTTCAAATTTTCAAAACAGAAGAAACTCACTTTGCTATTTATATACTAACCTGACAGGTGTTATAGCTACAAATTGTAATTATTTATTATTGTAGTTATTTGGATAGTTTGTTTTCTTGATTAAGTTAGTACTCATTTTAAATAATTATAATTATATTATCTTGCAGAACGGATGTTATCAGTATTTGACCTGCACTAATGAGGTTCATGACCTGAGTTGAAGAGGTTATGACCTACTTTCTATATACTGTCAGTTTACCTCTTCAATGTGAAATCCGGAGGTTACGTAGGTTTAGCTACAGAGCCTTATATAAAAGAGACTGTTGGTCGTTATGATAAATCACTTGAACTTCCAAAACTGATTAGTTCAGATCTCATTCCGTAGAGAAACCAAGATGACTACTGATATTCCCATTCGATATGTTAATTGTACTGGAAAAACAGACTTTGAGGTGGTGGTCTTCACCAAGAATTACAATACCAATACTCCTAAGACACATTATGCAGCTTGGCAAGTTCTGAGAGGACAGAGTAGTGTTGAGTTTATCTATCCTGTCTCAATGGCTGTTGGTGTTACTTGTAAATTAGGTGGTCAGCAGATTACTGCTGGTCCATTTCCAGCTAAATTAGGATCAACCTGGGAAATCAGTCAAGATGATATTTCATCAACTGCTATCCTCAAACAAAGTGAGTAAAATCACATAAATCTTAAGTTATCAGTTTTTACCACAGGGGAAGATGTCCCTCCAAATCCTTGCAATGGGATTATTGTTAGGAATAACCCAACTTCAGATACCAGGTGTGGACAAATATTTGACGTTGGAGTCTACAAGGAAGGGGAACTTTTGGTCATCCAACCTGATATCCGTGTTGGTGACCAAGCTTATGTTCTCTTGCAGCCTAAGTTGTACTTTGCAGTAGTACGTAACATGATGGTTGGAGACATTTTCACCTCTCTGGAGATAACCAGTTTTCCAACAGAAATTGACCTCAGCAAATTCCCAAAAGGTCTGATTGTGACTCTTACTGAAAGAGCATTCGACCTCGGTGGACAATATTTTTTCACTGCCAGTTCAATGTAACGAACTGTAATTCATATAAGCTGTGCAGTAATATTTTTCTATGCTGCAATTTTTAACATATTTTTAATTCAACAAAGACACATAATAATTATGAATGTATCTGTTTATGCATAATATTATGTAGATCTTTTTTCTGCTTTTTAATTAAAATGAAACTATAACTCTACTTCAATACAATGACGTTTGCTGGTAACCCATTCAAAGTGCATTTTGTTATCCAGAAAATTTGGTGGCAGAAAGACAAACAAGCCTCGTCCCCAGCCCTTAAACTTCATTATATGAAGGGAGTCTGGGAACGAGACTAACAGATAACCCACTCTAAATATTTAGTATGTTTTTGCATGAGGAACTGACAGATATATTAAAACATATATAAAATTATATTATCATTAAACAAGTCACGTGAAATTTAGTTGCGCATGCGCATTTGTATTAGAACATGGAGGCAATGAGCAAATAATAATGAATATTAGGCCGCCATTGTATAGTAAATTAGTAATATTATATACATGTACTATGATAACATTGGAATGCCATTTGGTTGATATAGTGACTGACACTACTTCTTGTATGACTGCAGATAGTGCTGTAAGTGAAATAGTGGGCATCATCTGTAAGTGAAAGAGACTGAATGATAATCAATTCATAAATAATATTGATATATACAAAAGACTGACCTTCATTGATAAACAGACTTTAATGCCTTAATGATTGAATTATTTCATATGATATATAACTTACATCAGTATTCTTCAATGTACAAAAAATATTCACACCATTCAGGAAAACAAACAGTGGAAACAAGAATAATAAAAAAACATTTCCAATAAAAATGAAAGAAGATGTAGGGATGTCAAAACCCAAAAAGCATGCAAACAAGGTTAGGTGGGACCCAAAATTAAACAAACCACTTCCATATAACCCTACATAAGTACATGTACTTACACCACTATAAAGCAAAATACAAAGAGCTGTACTTATGTAGAAGTGGTTTGTTTAATTTTGGGTCCCACCTAACCGGGGCCTTGTTCGCATGCATTTTGGGTTTTGACATCCCTACATCTTCTTTCATTTTTATTGGAAATGTTTTTTTATTAATCGTTTATTATTATACTGAGTGGGTTTGTAATATCATTAAATTTTGTTAATGTTTAAAACCAAATAGTTTTCTTATCAAGAAAGTGTTTGTAGTTTATACTGTGTGGTCCACAACAGTATAATCTGTTAGTAAGGATATATCAGCAGGTTACTGTCTGTTACTAAAAATTCTCAAATTTTAGAAGTGCTGGCACAGCAAATGTTAGGCAAGACGAAAAGTAAGAAAACAAATTGAATCGATTTTTGTACTACTCAAAGCACCTCCACAAAACACATGTAGTAGTCGTTATTCATGTTTATTAATTATATATAATTAATTATTATTACAAATATTAATCTATAATAATAAAACAATAATAATATACAATATCAATACAAAGTATGATATTGAAATACATAAAATTATATTAAATGTCAGGATTGAGATAAGAATATGAATAAATGTTAAGATTAATTAAATACTATACCATATACATTTCAATGTAATTTATTTGAAACATTTAGTCACAAGAAACTATTTCTTAAAATTTTGAAGAAAAGACATTTTTGTGACTAATGTTTAGACATTGAAATATATAGCAGTTATCAATATATATAAAATCATCTTCTCAAGCCTTTCAACTGAGTTATTTTTAGAAAACCAGTGTTTAACTATTATATAATTATAACTATAGAAATATATAGGTTATTTTACCATGACCCTGAGGTTCTGAAAAAACAACCTTCAAGCCAGGGTAGCATAATTATAGTTTTTTGCATGACACAAAGGAAGATTGATATTTGATTACCGGGGGTATTTAACAATTTAAAAATTATGAGGCACTAAGTTACCTAATTTGTTTCAGTTATTACAGTAGAGACAAGAGTTACTGATATGTAATGTCTTGTTCATACAGAATCGATGTTCACAATACAATAGATAATGCAAACATGGGAAGCATTAACTGTGAGTTCCACAAATTTATAACCAAAAGGTTTTTGAAAAAGGGTATATAGTTTCTTGATGTAACCATTGCTATAACTAAAAACAATCATTCTATAAATTAAAAAAAGCTGCACTTATATAATTAACCCTAATAATAATAAACCTTAGAATAATTTTACGTAATCCAGCTGGCGGTTACATAAAAACAGCTTTATTGTTAGCTTCTTCCACATATAATTTAAAGTTTGCTAGTGGATCGTTTGAGCCTCCGATATTCTTAGTTATTCCAGCAAACAATAGACATACAAAATGATTACTATACCCTTCTGTCTGCACATTTCAAATCATTTATCTTTTTTTTTACTTCATCTGTGCAAATTTCAAATTTTCAAAACAGAAGAAACTCACTTCGCTATTTATATACTAACCTGACAGGTGTTATAGCTACAAATTGTAATTATTTATTATTGTAGTTATTTGGATAGTTTGTTTTCTTGATTAAGTTAGTACTCATTTAAAATAATTATAATTATATTAACTTGCAGAACGGATGTTATCAGCAATTGACCTGCACTAATGAGGTTCATGACCTGAGTTGAAGAGGTTATGACCTACTTTCTATATACTGTCAGTTTACCTCTTCAATGTGAAATCTGGAGGTTACATAGGTTTAGCCTTATATAAAAGAGACTGTTGGTCGTTATGATAAGTCACTCCAAACTTGAACTTCCAAAACTGATTAGTTCAGATCTCATTCCGTAGAGAAACCAAGATGACTACTGATATTCCCATTCGATATGTTAATTGTACTGGAAAAACAGACTTTGAGGTGGTGGTCTTCACCAAGAATTACAATACCAATACTCCTAAGACACATTATGCAGCTTGGCAAGTTCTGAGAGGACAGAGTAGTGTTGAGTTTATCTATCCTGTCTCAATGGCTGTTGGTGTTACTTGTAAATTAGGTCGTCAGCAGATTACTGCTGGTCCATTTCCAGCTAAATTAGGATCAACCTGGGAAATCAGTCAAAATGTTATTTCATCAACTGCTATCCTCAAACAAAGTGAGTAAAATCACATAAATCTTAAGTTATCAGTTTTTACCACAGGGGAAGATGTCCCTCCAAATCCTTGCAATGGGATTATTGTTAGGAATAACCCAACTTCAGATACCAGGTGTGGACAAATATTTGACGTTGGAGTCTACAAGGAAGGGGAACTTTTGGTCATCCAACCTGATATCCGTGTTGGTGACCAAGCTTATTTTCTTTTGCAGCCTAAGTTGTACTTTGCAGTAGTACGTAACATGATGGTTGGAGACCTTTTCACCTCTCTGGAGATAACCAATTTTCCAACAGAAATTGACCTCAGCAACTTCCCAAATGGTCTAATTGTGACTCTTACTGAAAGAGCATTTAACCTCGGTGGACAATATTTTTTAACTGCCAGTTCAATGTAATGAACTGTAATTCGTATAAGCTGTGCAGTAATATTTTTCTCAAAGACACATAATAGTTATGAATGTATCTGTTTATGCATAATATTATGTAGATCTTTTTCTGCTTTTTAATTAAAATGAAAGTTTATGAAACTATAACTCTACTTCAATACAATGATGTTTGCTGGTAACCCAGTGTTTTGTTATCCAGAAATTTGGTGGCAGAAAGACAAACAAGCCTCATCCCCAGCCCTTAATCTTCATTATATGAAGGGAGTCTGGGAACGAGACTAACAGATAACCTATTTGGTATGTTTTTGCATGACGAACTGACAGATAGTCACAACCCATCACTTAACCTTTGCGCAACATACTGCATGGGGTTAATATTATATTATGGAGTGCCGTTTGTGTCAAAATTATTTTATAGTGGAATTTAATAAATCACTACCATAACTGCATGGAAATTTATTAAATATCCACTACTTACAATCATTCAGGAGTGGGATTTATTGAGTGGTTCATTGGCCGGTAACTTTTAATGTGTATACATGTATGTCTATAATGTACTACAACAATTTATTTGTATATGGCTAGATAGATAGAACATGTAGTATTATATATGACATACATTATATAGACCAAGGCAACTTCTAGTGTGGGACTAGTAAACGATAGTGTGATTCATAAAGAATATTGATGAATTATAAGTGATTAATATCAGATGTATGAAAAAGAAAATGCTAATTTCAGAAACTCAAATGATTAAAAACAGTGGAAATTGAACAGTAATTTCTTCTCAATAGAGAGAAGAATTGTGTATTAAGATTGATGCTGAGCTGTTTGATGTAATAGTTGTAGTAACTGCAGTCTGCCATCTAACATGAAACTTAGGGCATCTTGGAATGTGGCTCTAGGAATAGAAGATTTAGTATGTTTTACTTGAAATAGTTTGTAAAAGGGTATTATAATAGTAAATACCTTATATGGAAACAAAGACTTATAGTCTTGATACTGAGTGGGTTAGTAATATCATTTGTTAATGTTTAAAACCAGATTCTTTTCTTATCAAGAAAGTGTTTGTAGTTTATACTGAGGGTCCACAACAGTATAATCTGTTAGTTAGTAAGGATGTATCAGCAGGTTACTGTCTGTTACTAAAAACTATCAAATTATTACAAGTGCTGGCACAGCAAATGTTAGGCAAGACGAAAAGTAAGAAAACAAAACGAATTGATTTTTTTACTACCCAAAGCACCTCCACAAAACACACACCATAATTCTCCTCCTTAATAATAGCTCTACACTACATAAATAATACTGTTTTATTCATCATTGTAATAAGTATAGCACAATAATTATTATTTGTATTTAGTACATGTATACTACAGTAGTGAAGGGTTCCTGTATAGCACATCATATCCATAAATACATACATAATAATTATATACACATCACATACATAATTACCTACGATTCTAAATTACTAATCAATATTTTACATTATTATACTTACAATGCCCCTTCTAGCTGACACAGATCACACAATTGTTGAAAGACTAATGGACTTGAAGTATTCACAACATGATTTAAATAGCTCTCTATTGCATCATATAGATTGCGTAATAAAGGAATGAATATTCCCTGTGTCAGTAACCTAGATGAAAGAATAGTAAGCCCATGAGCTTATTTCAGTAGCTAGGGGCATTATTTCTAATAGTAAGCATGTGAGCTTATGTATTTCTTTAGCTAGGAACTAGTACCAAATGATTATTTCAATTGTAAATGATAGCAAGCACATGAGCTTATTTCAGTAGCGACTAATATAAATATTGTACAAACCATTAAGATCATTACAGTTCTTGTTGTCATATACAGTGTGGAACACAAGACGGTAATGTTTCAAAACAAGGGAACTGGCAGATTAATTAATCCTGAATGGCTATGTAAACAATATTGAAAATAGATGTACAGGAAGGATATTAGTTATGTCATGCCCAACATTAGGTTTCACCTTTATCTGATCTGGGACTGGAGGCATGAAACACATAATTTATATTATTATAAATATATATGATATATATATATATATATATATATATATATATATATATATATACACAGAGGTGGATTTAGCATGGGGCTATTGGAGGCTATAGCCCCACCCTCCCTTTTACCATTCTATATAGCTATACACTATACTAACAATTACTTGTTTATGTGAACTGTAAACAAGAAACTAGAAAAGAACTCAGATCTGGACACCGTATGGTCTCATAGGCACTCAGTATGTACGTATATAGTGCAGCTGCGGCAAACACACTCTTTTCAGCCCCCCCCCCCAACTTTCTCTTTCTGGATCCACCACTGATTACACATATACATAAATATTGCATTCTTTACCCTTCTAATGCAATAACAAGAGATTCTAAATATCTTAGCATGTCTAACAAATTGACTTCAGATTGTCTTGAAAAAGAGCAGGCAGTTAACGCTGTTTGGGCAGAAATTCTGGAAATGATAAATAAGTAGATAAATACATAGATAGATAGATAGATAGAGTAGTGGATATCTTACATTCCATTGATGAGGCTCTCCCTAATAATCTGAAATATCCAGTAAAATTGATTAACAGGTAATGGAGGACATTGTTGAACCATCTGTTGGAGGTTGTCAGATAAACGAGGGAGATAAGATTGAATGGACGATCGACTTTGCATTTGCTGAAAGAAAACAAGAAAGTAAGTGAAAATATTCTTTCTTTTGTTTCAAATGCTTGAAAATTCAGCTTGAGCCTACATAGTCACCACAATGAATCCTTGTAAACACAATATGGACCTTATAGAATAACAGTGTATTAGTAATAGTATACTACTAGTTGAATAATACTTCAGTAATAGTAATTATTACATTACATTGTAAATGACTTCATGTGTGAGGTCATATGTAACTAGAATTATTAATTATATTATATAATGTACCACCGATAATGGCATAGAAGACACACTTAATGCAACAGAATGAGGTGGTGTAGAAGGTGGAGAAGGAAGATGAGATTTCTCAACTTTTTCTCGGATGACTTTTAGTGAAGCAACAAGTAGCCCAACCTTTGACCACACCCTATAAATTATATTATTTTTATAAACAATTCCTGATAATTAGAGGGACTTACTCTTGTTTATTCCTGAGCTGTTCAATTATGAACAGTGCATTATTAATAAACAAAAGGACATCAGGTGGGTGGAGCATTCTCGCTATAATTTTAAATATATATCATAATATTAATTATAATGAAAATGTGGTTCTTTTACAAGGGCTACGTCGCACATGAGTAAGTAAGTCCTTTACTTTTTCCTGTGTTGTTATTGTGTTATGAGGAAAATAGTACCTAAAGACAGCAACCCAATGTCTAAAGAGAAAAGAGAGCTGACCTAGTGATAATATTATTCATACTGTAAGTGTAATATGTACATGTACATGTAATATGTACATGTACATGTAATATGACATGTACATGTACATGTACCACAGATGTGTTTGAGACATGGTATTATAGGAGAATAACAAATAATATACATACTCTCAGTATAGAATCAGATGGGATCATTTAACTACATATCTTATATCTCATGATAAATTAGTTATAGTATGTGTATGTGATAATTAACACTAACTTGTCTAGCATATAAACAACATCTTCTAAATTCCAAGGAGGTTTACGAACCATGATATCTAAACTGTGGTTACAAGAGAAAATATATATACATGTACATGTATACAAGAACTGTGTAATTATATATATATATATATACATGTATAAGAACTGTATCAATACATGTATACAAGAACTGTGTAATTATATATATAAATGTATGAAACAACATGTACATGTACATGTATGAGAAGTACATGTACATAATTACATGTACTAATGTACATGTATACAAGTATTGTACAATTAAAATAATGATTTGGTGTTAAGATGTAAGTCTGTTCTTTGAGCAGGAAGTAGGCTGCGTGCTTGTAGCTTGCAAAACTATAAAAGCTGTTCTATCTACAATATATTCCTAAAGTTCGACAAGATCTTTTAAGAAGTAAGAAGAGTAGATAATCAAAATAAAAACGAGGCACGAGAAAGTCAGCCACGATTAATGACCACAAAGGGATACTTTTAATATATTTTGTTTTTAATTATTTTTGTAATAAAGGTCACGCACCCTATTACAGGAACAAGATGGAGTAATTTAGAAACCTCTAACACAGTGATATTGTCAGGGTTACCTTAAATTTCCATACACTTCTTTCATTTCATAATCAATAGCAACAGACAAAGCATCACGAACATATCCTTCAGCTTGACAAAGACAATCATCAATCTACAACCAGAAAAAAAATGAATAAATGGACTAAAAGAAGAATATCTTCATTACTGTTTTTTGTTTCTCGTCTTCTGCTAACTGTTTACCAACTTGAGATAAATATTCTATAAAACAATAAATACATTTCAACAGTTTGGGTCTGAGTCTGTGTTGATGCATGTAATAGAGTACCTGGAGTCTGAGTATACGAAACTGCTCCACGACTACATGATTGTGAGAGACTTTTCAAATCCCTTAGTAAGGTCTGTTAATGAAGAGATGCCATTATTATTACATTCAAATTCTATATTTAACATACTTTTCTATTACATGAAAAAATTCCATTTATTTTAGCTTTAGCACATAACAATGTGTCATTTGAAAATAACACAACAACTCCTTGTTCCTCTGTGATTGAAAAACAATGGTATAACTATTATTACTAAAGATCTTACGGCCACCAGGGTTTATCCCTATGATTGCTTTCCTATGGGTTCAATGTTCAATGGGATGCCCCCAGACCCTCTACTTTGCCATGCTTCATATAAGCATGGGTTGCCTCTCTTCTCTCCCCCCCTTTAAAATATTCCTAGATAAAATCGTGTATATATGCTTGTATCGCATACACATTGCCTATATAGATAAGCCAGCTGTTATTTTAGTTAATTAATGGGGTTGGTGTGTAAATGAACAAGCGTCTAAACTATAGTACAGTGTAAAGACAAATAGAAAATGCAATTTGGAACTGAAATACACCACAAAACATGCCATTAAGCAGTAAGAAAGGAAAAACAAGTAACTACAATATGTTGTTGGGTTTCAAACATGAGAAAGTGATTATTGGTCACCACAAAGCAATCACAGGGACATCACTTCATATAAGGATAGTATAGTAGCTATATTACACATTCAAAATAGTATAATACTTATACAAACCACAGAATACAATAATTTCATGCTTGAGTAAGAACAAAAACATCCTGATATAACCCTAACAATGTCAGTACACCTAACATAATTCTTATACCATATGAGACTATATAAATGTAACATAATTTCGTGACTTCTTATATGAAGAAACAACCTTTTTTCCACTATGTGATCTAATGATAATACAGTCATCAACATAGCCACTACATATGCACCATCAATAAAGCTTATAAATAACTTAACAGAGGAATATGGTTACTAAGAAGAGTTATTATTAAGCTTCCTGGATACCTAATTTCATTCACTTTCTGTACAAAATGGCGAAATTTCAAGGTAAGCATTTATATCTTTCAAGACATTATTTTGACATATATCTTGCGATTAATGCCCACTTGTATTTCAAAATAGAAGCATTATAGGGTTTTGATAAGTCCAGTCTCAACCACTTACTTCTCATTCTAATCTTGTGTTGGTAAACCAAGCAACAGTGCAAGATCCTATCATCATTATTTTCAATAGCTAAGTTCTGCGTCTCTGTGTTTACCTAAAGAGGAGATATAATTTCCTCAAATATTCATAAATAGAATTATTTTTTTAGATACCTCTTCAACGGTTTGCCCTCGGACTCGGGGATGTTGAACAGAAAGGCAATCGTTAATAAATTTTCCAGCATTATTTGCTTGAGTAGCAACATTGCGGTTTGCTTTCTAATTATAAGTACAAAAAGAAATTATTTTTTCAATTACAATAGTAAATAGAAGCATACCTTCAGAGCATCTAGTTCCTGTATAACAACCCATGGAATTACCAACACAGGTTTACCAATATCTGAAAAAATAAAATCAGAATTCGTATAATTAAAATATATATGGTACTAGTCACTAACCTTTTATTGAATGATCTTTGAGTTCTTTAAGAAATTTTAAGTGAGAGAGTAAAACATTAGTATCTAATACTAAGTATAGAAAATCCTAAAGAATTAAGATAATATTTATATTGAACATAGACAGATAGATACATACACACAGACAGACAGATAGATAGACAGATAAAGAGAGACAAAGATGTGTCATTAGCTTACAGAATAGTTCACACGATATGCTTCTACAGGAAGTCCATACAGCATCTGTATAATTATGAAGAACATCCTTTTTAAATGCATGACTACTGAAGATAATATTAATTTCCACAAATATGATATACTGGAGTCTTAACTAGAGTGATATTAATTGAGAAGGTGAGCCTGGTTGAATGAGTAACTGCCATAATAATATATACAATAATAATATATACAATAATAAATGAGTATACATACATTGTTGACAAAATGATGTATACATGTATTACAGTACATGATTTATTATACATCTAATTATTAATTATTAAAAAGTATACAAATTATAGTGAGAAGAGGAATTGCCCCTCTTCCAACCCAACACCCCACCGGTGATCACAAAAGTGCAAGCCCCAATCTACCTTAACATTATAATTGTATTGCTCCACCAAAGACATGAACATTTTTGCCCTCCCCCTTACAATTATTACCATAATAGTTCATATTAATAGTACAGTGATTATGTATATATGTACCTTATCATTCTGTGTTGGCAATGCCACTTTCAGATTGGTACGACATGAATTTAACTGTTGATAAAATGATAACACTATCAATATTCAAATGTAATGAGCAGACATGTATACTCATACAAATTAACAACCAATCATTATTATTACTCTCGTATTACCTCTGTAATCATCATTTGCTCAACATTTATCTCCACATCCATTTCTATACAACCATCGTCTCCTAATGTTATTTCCATCTCATTATCTTCTTCTTGCACATCATAGCCTATACATCAAAGAAAAGCCACACCCATCAACTATTGGGATTAAAACTCGGCCATTATTTAAATTACGTTAAAAATGAGAGCTCAAAGGGTTTTACAAAAAGGTGAGGTTCTGTTTTCAGTTTCCAACATCATGTATAGTAGATACTTTAACATTAAATGTAAGAACTCCTCACCACTTGCCATATCCTTTTCGTTTTAGAAAGCATAAGAAAAATCAACTAGCACGTGTCTATGTTTACTAGTACCACGTGACTAGTAATTAATTAATACTGCGCAATAATGACTAACTTTTTTTATTGGGAGCTGCAGTGGCTGAAGTTGAAGTTTTTCGGGGTTTGTCTACTGCGGGTACTACCTGTTAGCAAACAGAAAAGAGAGATAAAATAAAAAATTACAAGATATACAGTAAACGAACCTTGCTTGTTGGTTCTATCCAGGTGCTTTCTTTCGTAGTTGAATTATAATAGAAATATAGTCCTTTTGACTTACTTAGCACCTTCCGCCAACCATGTGGCAATGTATTATTTTCCATACTTGTGAATTAAAGCAAACTACCAAGCTAGCAACTTGTAAAGAGAAACAAAACAAAAATGGACCACGAGGGTTTGCGCATGCGCACATTAGATCTCAAATTTACAGTTTTTACACTAAAATATTGCAGATTCAGATTGTCAATTTGTCATTATGAAGTGTCCTTCAGGAAGAATGTGGTATTCTGTATATGTTCTTCTCATTCTAATGATAGCCTACCTCACAAATCAAACAGATCGTTTTGTGCTGGGAATTGCCAGTGATAAGATATCAAGTGATCTTAGCTTTGGTGCTCAAGGATGTTTTCCAAACTTAAGTTGGGCAAGTATTATTAATAATGGATCTGGAAAGTCACATTGCAGTGATCATTGCAGTGAACATCAACACAATCAAACACAGTAAGACATGGAATGGTTATATTGTGTCTAGGGTGGTTCAGTATTAATCATGTCTTGGGGGTATTTGTACTTGTCTTGAGTGGTATCTATCATCCCAATTTGTTATCCAGGGGAATTTGGCTATTCAATTTGTAGTCCTAGGGGGGATTTCAAATTTGCTCCTTGATTGGGATGTAACTAATGTTATCTAGAATAGCCCATTATAATTAACATTAACTTTTTTTCAGCTGTCATCTCTATGAAGAATGTAACTGGCAATACTCATCAATAGGAATAAGATATCAGGTGTTAGCTGGACCTGCCTTCATAGTTGTATTTGCTCTCTCATCTTTACCAATGGGGCTATTAGCTAGTATACCTTCAATAAGAAGAATACCAGTATTAGCAGTATGTATATTTATGTGGAGTGCCATGACTCTGTTATCAGGATTTACGAAAGAGTATTGGCAGCTTCTACTCACCAGAATTGGTTTAGGAGTATTGTGAGTTGTTTGTTTACATATTGTAATTGTTTACTTTACTTCCTTCCTCTTTAGTCAATCTGCATGCATTCCATTTGCTACTAGTCTAGTATCAGATTACTTCAAACCTGTAAGCTAATTATACAATCATTAAATTATTACTTATCATCATAACCATTTATTTATCCAGCAGTCCATTCTCCATACTTTTATCCATCCAATCATTCATCCATAGATTTACCCATCAACTGTCAATCCATCCAATCATTCATCCATAGATTTACCCATCAACTGTCAATCCATTCAATTCAATCGTCCATCCATTCTTTTCTTATCTGTAACATGTTAATTTCACAGGAACACAGAGGAATAGCACTTGGCCTGTTTACTTTAGGTGTGTATATTGGATATAGTTTAGCTTTTGCTTTTAACTTCATTGTGGAGAGTGAGGGTTGGAGATGGGCATTCAGAATAGCCAGTTTCCCTGGTTTTGTATTAAGTCTACTACTCTTTACTGTAAAAGAGCCTGATAGACGATCATCACACGAAACAATGGAAATACGAAGAGAAAGAAAGGTTAGGAATATATTATGATATCTCTCAAGTGCTGTACCACTGAGTCCAAGGTGGTCTAAGGGTGATTTGATTATAAACCTGATGTTGCATAAGTGCAAGGTAGCTTTTTAAGTGGTTTGTGAATGTTTATATAGTAGCAGTGCATATACATTATGATGTGCATATTTATATTGTCAAAAGCTTTTCAAGTCATGACAGATTTATGATTTCTGCTTTCCTTTAGTATTCCAAGAATTCTTCACTACTTAAAAGAGTTACTATCAGCTACTTACAGTTACCACTTCTCCTTCTGTGTATTGGTGCAGGATTGAGACAAGGAGGTGGCGTGGTATGGGCTTATAATGCCAAATCGTACTTCAGGTGAGTGATAGTCTATGGCTGCCATGTTTCAATTGTGAACCATGCAGAAGCACCTATCCATCTGCAGTTGAACCTACCAATGGGTGACTAGTGTTCTATCTGCAGTTGAACCCACCAATGGGTGACTAGTGTTCTATCTGCAGTTGAACCCACCAATGGGTGACTAGTGTTCTATCTGCAGTTGAACCCACCAATGGGTGACTAGTGTTCTATCTGCAGTTGAACCCACCAATGGGTGACTAGTGTTCTATCTGCAGTAGAACCCACCAATGGGTGACTAGTGTTCTATCTGCAGTAGAACCCACCAATCGGTAACTAGTGTTCTATCTGCAGTAGAACCCACCAATGGGTGACTAGTGTTCTATCTGCAGTAGAACCCACCAATGGGTGACTAGTGTTCTATCTGCAGTAGAATCCACCAATGGGGTAACTAGTGTTCTATCTGCAGTAGAACCCACCAATGGGTAACTAGTGTTCTATCTGCAGTAGAACCCACCAATGGGTAACTAGTGTTCTGTCTGCAGTAGAACCCACCAATGGGTAACTAGTGTTCTATCTGCAGTAGAACCCACCAATGGGTAACTAGTGTTCTGTCTGCAGTAGAACCCACCAATGGGTAACTAGTGTTCTGTCTGCAGTAGAACCCACCAATGGGTAACTAGTGTTCTGTCTGCAGTAGAACCCACCAATGGGTAACTAGAGTTCTGTCTGCAGTAGAACCCACCAATGGGTAACTAGAGTTCTATCTGTAGTTGAAACCCTTTTACTCTTCATACAAAGTGTTCATGTTTATAGCAGCTGTTGACTTGTTATCTGTCCTCTCATTAGATTACTACATTGTGATGTTCATGGTGTAGGAATTTACCTCAGTTGGGTACCTGTAGTTGGCGGTAGTGTGGGTGTGGTTTTAGGAGGTTGGATCTCAGATAAATTAGCTAAGAGATGGGGAAATAAAGCACGGATCATAGTATTGGTGTCAAGCACGGTTAGTATAGCTCATCCAATGACCCATTCACCAATCCCTTCATCCATTTGTTGATCCAATCACTCATTCATTCATTGACCCATTCATTCGTTGATCCATTCACCCCTCCACTCATCCATTCACCCCTCCATTCCACAGTTACTTTCATCACCATTTTTATTTGGTACTCTCTACCTTAAACCTCCATGGGCATTTCTCTTTCTTCTTCTTGCCTATGTAGTAGGAGAGATGTGGTTTGGTGTATGTATAGCAGTAGCTATGGATCTTGTACCATTAGACATTGTATCTACAGCTGTAGCTATGTATAATTTTATTGTAAATATTATAGGAGGTAATCTCAACTTGCTGTTACCACTTTTACAGAAGGCAGTAGGGTTACAAACTGCTATGATACTGCTCTTCCCAGGAACATACATTTTAGCTGGAATGATGTTTATTGCAACAGGGTTGTCATGGCGATGTAGATGTGTCCAACTTGAGGACATAAAAATTACAGCTGAGGTAGAAGGATTACTTCAACCTCCTGATGAGGACTTGTCTACTATGCTGACAGAGAGTCAAGAAATTCAACGAAGATTATCTAAGAGATATGCTTATAATGGCGTTGATTCTTCAGTGTCATCAAGTGATTCAAAACATTCTACTGTACTCACTGCATCAATTTGAGATAGTATTGGTTTGGGACTTGAGATTCAGTTTGAGTCTATGAAATGTGTGTATAATAATTGTATGTCTTAATCAATTTGTATCTGTTGGATACATGAAATGTAATATTTTGATAAATTCAATTTTGACAATTAACAAATTATAATTATAATTATTATACTTCAAAAGAATTATAATGTTACGAAAAATAGAATGTCAATTATTAATGGTAATGTTACTAAAAATAGAATGTCATAATTATTAATAGTAATGTTACTAAAAATAGAATGATATAATTATTGCTACTATTAATAGTAATGAACTAAAAAATGATGTCAATGAATTGAAATATACTACTATTAATAGTACTGTACTAAAAAGAGAATGATGTCATACATTAATGTCTAAATTTAGTATACAGTGAATGAACAGCATCAGCTGACACAAAGCCAACAATACCTCCCTCATTACTCCATTTTCTAGCACCTTCCAATGAGGGGTTATCAGATTGATTGTAAATAAGAGGTACCTTCTTATCTTGTTCAAACAAGAGGTCCCAGCGTAATATATTCCCACCAAGTGCTTTAAGAATGGCCTGAGCTCCACATGTATCCCATTTATAACATGAGCTCTTTGTTAATACGAAAACATCAGCACAACCGTCTACAATACATAGTAATCTATAACCACATCCATCTACATGTCGAACATCCCATTCAGGACAACTGAGTGCTTGAGAAATTTCACTTTCATCAATGCTACTGACTAAACACAACTTAGGTTTTGAATGATCTGTATATGTATATACCAGTATGTATGATGTATGTACGTATGTATGATGTATCTACATGTATGTATGCATGTATGTATGTATGTATGTATGTATGATGTATGTATGTATGTATGTATGTACGTATGTATGTATGTATGATGTATGTACATGTATGTATGTATTACATGTATGTACGTATTATGTATGTATGTTTGTATGTTTGTATGTAAGTATATGTATGTTTGTATGTATGACAATTGTATATATGTACGTAATTATGCATACCTCTTTTAGTTCCAAATGGTTTTGGTACATACACTACATGACTTTTTCCCATAGCAACACCCCATACCATACGACCTTTCCATTCCTTCTGTTCATTTAAAATATAAAATGGTTGATTCATAACACCAAGTAGCGGTTCTCCAGATGATAAACTGTACACTCCCAATAAAACAACAGCACAATGGATTCCATTCGGATGAATACCATTCTGAGGATCACTAATGACACCTTTTACATATTGGTTAGTACCATCTATAAGGGAATGGAAACTGTGAAAATGGATATATCTAACAAACATACTCCTTTTGACAAAATAGATACATTTAGAATATTATTAACCTTATAGATGTAGTAACCTCTCTTAGGGAGAGGAAATGAATGCATTCATATATAGACAAATATAATTATAATAATTCATTAATTAACTGACCAATTGGATCAATCCATAATCCCAGATTTGAAACATCAATTTTTAATCCTTTTAGTTTATCCAGTAAATCTCTCTCGATATCGACACTCATGTCCTCGTAAACGTGTTTAGCAAGTTTCTGAGCTAGATTGAGCTGTCCGTTAAGAGCCATTGTTAATAATCGAACTGTATCTTCAATATCTCCATTTACATTGATGGTTATGACGTTACCTTGCGAGTTAGTAAAGTGATCTGATTCTTCTCCATAGATATGATCTTTAAATGGCGGGTACTAAAAGACAAGTAAAATATTACAGATAAGACAATGAAATATTTAGTGTGGTACCCGACCCTTCACATACAGGAGGAAAGGGTCTGGTGACATACTTAGGGTAATGTTATGTTCTCTAGCAACATTCCTGCTTTATTTTGTAATTACATAGGCACGATTAGCATTCCTACACAAAAAGATGGCAAAATATATTCAAGTCAACTCCACTTTAATATCTTAACTGCACTCCATTTACATGAGCGTTGCTTATGTGTGTCACCAGACCCTTCTCCTCTATGCGAAGGGGTGGGTACCACACTAGGAAATTTGAACTATCCACATATCCATCCACTATAGTTACTAACTTGCTTTACAATATAATAATTGACTACAGATTGTATGAGAACATCAGCTAATGTTTTGAAGTCTTGCTGTACATAAACTGTCTGTTTCTCTTCTACTAGAGATTCAAACAATCCTTTTTCAGCTCTAATAATCCTAGCAATATTAGCTGCTCGCTCTGTGACGGTCACTAACACTCTTAACAAGTCACTAACTTCTACTTCAACAGCCATTTTTATTAGGGCTGTAGTATACGAGCCACGCCCACACTAACACTATGCCCATATGCAGAAATCCAAGCACTCCACTCCTCAAGTATATCCCCCTGCTAAAAGATTCAAGCTGGAGGAGGTAGAAGATTACCAGGAATATTTCCATGATAGTGAAGAAAGATCAACGAATCATGATTTGATTGAAGAGTCATGTGATGATCAGGTGACATCTGATCATTCTAGCAGAAAAAAACATAAGATACGAAAGCACAAACAAAATAATGAAACTTGTCATAGAAAGAAAAAGCATAAACACAAAGAAAAACCTTTGTCATGTGACACACAATTGATACATGCTGTTGAGGACAGTCCTACCATTATCAAATCATGTGACCAGTCGTATGGTCAGGGTGATGTATCATGTGATGTAACAACTGAGGATCGCCCAAGAAAAAAGTCTACTAAAATTGATTACAAGTCACTTGATAGTCAGTTGATGAGCACATGTTCACAGAATGAATTTATCACAAGAAACTTTAAAAAACATAAAAGACGTTTTAAAGAGGAGTCACATGACAGTCAGCTGCAGAGCACAAGTTCAGATATAAAAAGAAAGTTGAAGAAACATAAAAGAATTCCAATTGAATCGGAAGAGTTGCCTCACAAATCACATGACAGTCAGTTGATGAGCACATGTTCACAGAATGAAGATATCACAAGAAAATCTAAAAAACATAAAAGAAGTTTTAAAGAGGAGTCACATGACAGTCAGCTGCCGAGCACAAGTTCAGATATAAAAAGAAAGTTAAAGAAACATAAAAGAATTCCAATTGAATCAGAAAAGTTGCCTCACAAATCACATGACAGTCAGTTGATGAGCACATGTTCACAGAATGAAGATATCACAAGAAAATCTAAAAAACATAAAAGAAGTTTCAAAGAGGAGTCACATGACAGTCAGTTGATGAGCACATGTTCACAGAATGAAGATATCACAAGAAAATCTAAAAAACGTAAAAGAATTTTCAAAGAGGAGTCACATGACAGTCAGTTGATGAGCGCATGGTCAGAAAATGAAGATATTGAAAGAAATTCTACAAATGAACTGGATGAGTCAGATGATATCAAAAAGAAACGAAAGAAAAGAAATATTGATATAGAAAGGGATCATGTGATGATGGATGGGTGTGGTCGATTATCACAATTTCAAAAGTTTCGTGATCGATTTTTACAAGACATAGATCATGATATAGGTAACACTGAAGAAGTTACCATGGAAACAATGGATGAAGTAGATGCGTATGAACATTTACATAAACGTTACATTAATCGCACAGAAGAGCTAGAGAAACTAAGAGAGGATAGTATGTATTGAATGTGTACGTGTGTCTATATATATATATATATATATATATATATAATATATATATATGTACAGTGGTATGTATATACATATGTATGTATGTATGTGTGTGTGTATGTATGTATGAATGTATATATATATAATTATTATGTATGTATGTATGTACATAATGTATGTATTAATGAATGTGTATATGTATGTATGCATGTACGTATGTACGTATGTATGTATGTATGTATGTATGTATGTATGTATGTACATATGTATGTATGTATGTATGTATGTGATGTACACATGTACATGTTATAGATATCAAATGGAAAGAAGGTAGATGGTCTAAACAAGAGATAGACACACTAAAACAAAATGTGATACAGTTTATGAAGGTAGTAAACATTTTCATTATTCATACCAAGTCTCATTCCCATTCTGTTAGGAGTATGGGATTCAGGATATGAAAACATGGCTGTTTGATTCTGATAAAAGTGAACGAAGGGGTTTTTATAAATGTTTTGGTATGTGTAGATCACATGACCTATATAATTATTTTCCGGAGCTATTTTTTTTTAGCAAAGAATATCAAACGTCCATTGTTTGCTGTTTATAGAAAAGTTGTTCGCACATTTGATGATCAGAATTATATAGGAACGTAAGTCACATGATATTCACATGATGACCATGTGACAAATACATTTTTCATAGGTGGTCAACAGAAATGGAAAAAGAGCTAATTAGGTACACATTTGCTCTCATTATCATTCATTTAATCAATTATGTTTAATTAGATTACATCATCTCCATGGTAACAAGTGGGTAGAAATTGGTAAAGGGCTTGGTGTCAGTGGACAAATGTGTTATGATCATTTCCGAGTAATGAAGAAGGAAGAATTATCAGAAGGTTCGTTTCCTGAACTACATACATACATGTTATGTGCTCATAGCCATGTTTAGCAATATATTTCCCTTTAGATATAAATAATGATTATATATATATATGTAATGTATATATGTATGATGCACAATGCATGTATTATGTGTGTACGTACGTATGTATGTAAGTATGCATGTTGTATGTATGTAATTTTATGTATGTATGTATGTATGTATGTATGTATGTATGTATGTATGTATGTATGTATGTATGTATGTATATAGGTAGGTATGTACATATGTATGTATGTATGTATGTATGTATGTATGTATGTATGTAACTGTATGTATGTATGTATATAGGTAGGTACGTACATATGTATGTATGTATGTATGTATGTATGCATGTTGTATGTATGTATGTAGGACGATGGACTAAAGAAGAAGAATCAAGTCTTCTAAAGGCTTTTGAACATTATGGAATAGACTGGAAAAAAGGGGATTGCTGTCTTCCCGATAATGTAACGTGGGATCTGATTAGCAAAGAAGTGGGGACAAGATCAGGTGTTCAGTGTAGAAGAAAATGGTGAGTTATTGTACACACACACACACACACTCTTACCCTGTCTTTGTCTTTGTTAAGGGTGTTTGTGTTTGCTTCGCAATTACAAGGAGAAGTTAAATGGAATCTTGAAGATAACTTGAAATTGATAGAGATTTTGGGAAAAGATGAAAGCATAGAAGACGAAGAGGAAT